>APFE030549429.1:111205-126744 GCA_000404065.3 Pinus taeda | reverse complement strand
GTCCAATAGTTAAAGTTTTGATCTGAGTATGGGAATGCCTACCTCAGTATGATATGATATTTTACATGTATTTTGTGTTGAAAATTGCAGGTTCCAACCGGGCTATTCACAAGATGATCCTCGAAATGATAAAGCACTTCACCCTTCTTATATGACTTAACACCCTTATCTATTACAGGCTTCGTACTTTAGGGGGCAATCTGTTACACTGAATTTTGTCACCTTGACTATCTACAGTTATATGGCCCCATCAATAGCCATATTGTCCTCTTTGTCAAGCCCCATACCTCTGCTCTTCATGTCAAAACTTCAAAAGAGAGAAAGTCACTTAAAAACATGTTTATCTCTGGGTACGCAGGTTCTCTCTACCTTGCCTGCGTGTACGCACTCCAAACACACTGTACCTGCGTACTTGTACACTTTGTAAGCTAAAGGTTGGGTGCGTACCCCTGTAAAGGTCAAAAGGCGCAGAGTTTCATCTTTAAAAAGTTACTTGTGGTCACTTCTAGAGCCTTCTAGAAGAGTGTTTGACGTGTATTGAGCGCCTCCAAATGGTTCATGCACTCCTATGATAGAGGAACTTATCCCATCAAGAGAGGAGCTACCCCATCCAAAAGAGGGAGTATCCCATTGATGTTGGAACTGAATAACTTCCTCTAGAATACTATAAATACAGGGCTTGGGCCAAAGGAGGGGAGGTTGAAAGCTGAACATTCTAAAGGGTAAATGCTGCTGGAATTAGGACTTCCATTGTTGACTTGTGAGGAGAGATCACTATCCTTCCTTGTTGCCATATTGGGAGTGGGTGAGCTTGTCAAAGTAGAGGAAATCTCTTGTTGGACCCTGGGAGGAGCTTGCACAACACCAAGGCTCAGGTTGTAATGGTTCCTTTTTTGTTTCCTTAATACAAATAAGTCCATTCTTCTCAATGATTTGTTGTTAATGAATTATTTCATGTACTCCTTGGTCTATGTGATGAATATGCTTTGTTTTATGAATTATTCAGGTGTTATGTAATCGTTTGCTTTGTTAGTGTATGCAGGTTTTAAAGTGAAGGAGGAGCTCATCTGGATCAGCAAGGCTGGACTGCTACAACAAGCGTTGGACCTAAGGTAAGATCGGAAAACACTTGATCTCTCATAGAATAATGTGTGTTTAGAGAAGGATTGCTCTTTTTTGGTTTGTTTGTCACTAGAGACTCTTAGACTCCTAGGGAGGTTAGCTTTGTCCGCAAAAATAACTCTTTCTGCATGACACCGCTGAGGAGCCTAGAGATGCAGTGGTTGTGCCAGAAGTTCGAAAATCACCACGGACACCACAACTAAAGAAAGATAAACATACTATGGACCAATCTGTGTGTCCCCAAGAAACCCGCGGTTTGGCAAGATATCAATTAAAGAAAAAGGCAAGGTCGTCGTCGTTGAATCAGATGAAGAGGAGGAGGATTTATAGGCTCTAATTGACCAAAGAGAGATGCAAGACAGCATGGAGGATGACATCCCACCAATGCCTTCTGCAGCGAAGTTACCCCCATATGTCCCTCCATGGAAAGGAAAAGTTAGGTTGCCCAAAGACCTGGAGTCCAAGAAGAGGTGCTCTAGACCCAACTCCTCCCCGACGGAATTACTTTTGAAGGTCTTCTCCTAGGCCGAGAGCTTACCCTGAAATTATAAGATTGGGACATCGTGGATAGCAAGAAGTTATAGCACCTAGCGATGGAGAGCTTGATGAAGAAAATTTCAGAGGGGAAGGTAACCACGCAGGAGTTGTGAAAATGGCTATGTGGTGTGGAGAAGGTAGGGTTGCTTCATTTACGATGAAACCCCACTTACACCGTGTGCCCATCACCATTTTCATCGTCAGGAAGCTGCTATTCTTGGTGCATGATGGGTATCTATGGCTGGAGGACCCTATTCCCATCACGACAAAGCTTATTCAATGGATTTATTGACTTCCCTGTAAGGGAAAGGACCCCGCGATGATGGGAGGCATAAGCAGCGATTTGGCTCTTGTCGAGCCATGAAAGCTAAACACGAGCTGAAAAAGAAGAAGTAACGATATGCAATTGCTAGTATCAAGGGCAAAGGTGTGCACATAGCCACCTAGCTCCTAATCGACAAATTAATGCGGAAGTGTCGCGCTAATGATGTCCCAGCACCTACGGTTTCACTGGCCAAAGAGTGCACGAAGGGGGTCCAGTTCAACTGGGTGAAGTTCCTCTGTGAGGAATTTTTGACAAACTGCAAGGAGGCCCAAGAGCAGGATAAGACATTCCACTCCACTTGGTTTCTCTTATCCATCATGTTAATAGCGTGCAAACAACTGGAAGATAGCCAATTCTCGCATATCGACCAGCACATACCTGAGGCCGCAAAGTACGCTTCGCTCTGGGCCACTAAGGATGCAAAGCGGATTCACACCACTAAGTTTTTTTGGGTTTTGATGAGGCAAGCATCTGGATGTGTATCAACAGAGGACCACGATTATCTCTCATAGTGTACACCACTCTACAGAGCTTTGTAAAGTTTAAAATGGACATGCACAACATTTATGTCTTGGTGTGGAAGGATCCAACAAAGGCATGGACGCAGCTCCCATTCATTACTGCTGATGACGCCATCTTAACGACATTGGAAACATGGCCTTTGGAGTGGTGCACCCCAGACTTGGTAAGAATGGAAGCTTCAGCTCAGAAAAGGAAGAAGGAGACCATGCTGCGCATCATGCAGCTGGCTGAAAAGAAGCACCAGGAAAAAGCAGCAGCAGAGGAAGCCACATAGCAGAAGTTGGCCGATGAAGCAGCAACAATGCAGACAGTAGGCACAACAACATCACAAACAAAAGAGGACGAGGAGGGCCATCACCTATCCACAGGGCAGGGGGCTGAGGACATAGACTTGGCCAAACTATGCACGGACACAACAACCATGTCACAACAGTTGAAACGGTCATGCGTCCCTGAGAAACTAGTCCCCAGAAAGAAGGTTAATGCGTCGAATACGTCTATCGTCCCAATCACACTTACAGAAGGTGATATTTTTGACATCGGCGAAACGGTTCGCGATGTCACTAGGGATGTGCTTTAAGAGGTGATGATGGAGAAGAAAAATGTGTTGGGGGCACTAAGGGCACAACTACAGGGACTACAAGTGCACATCCCACAAATAGGAACGATGGCCCCATATGTCACAGCAGGTACATTAGAGGTGGAACAGATGTTGTGCGCCTGAATAAGCGATATTTTTGTGTTCCGCAAGGGCATGTTAGTAGTAGAAAATGAAGTTGATCGAGCTGTGGTGGGCAGGATTAAGGGACTAGGCTTAAACTTGGCTACCCTTCTATGAGAAACCCCGTACCAGTTACAGGATGGGATCACAACCAAACTCCACGCCAGAGAAGGTCACGCGCTATAGCTATTGAACGAACAAAAGATCAATATGGAACAACTTAGCTAGTAGCATGATGAACTAGTTTCACAGATTCAAGGACTAGAGCAGGTGCTAGATCATGCTTGTAGAAATTTCCCAGAATTGGTTGTCTTGGCAGATCTACCAGTAGTAGAGCAGATCCACTGATTGGCAACTAGATTCCACAAGGTAAAGGAGGAAGCAAAAAGGGTACAACTGGACCTCAACCTTTATATTTCCAAGCTGCGATTAAAGGTGTAGTCTTCTACACCCTTAGAAGTTAGGGAACATCGCATTGGTGCTATTCAAAAAGGGTTGGAAGAAATACGACAGGAAGTACAAAAATGCACTGCTATGTTGGAGGAATCCTTCGCAGTCCTCACTTCATTACATGAGGACCCCAACATACAACGCCTAGAAACTGAGGGGTGGGAGCTTCAGGTGCAGTATGACAGTGTGCATGGTATGACACAGAAAATTGTCTTGATCTAGCAGCTTGTGAAGCTACAGTAGGCAAAGACGTTGAAGGAATAGGTGGATGCCACGTGGCAGAAAGAGGTCGTCCTTAAAGCATGTGTCTAGTCTTGGATTGATGAGGCCTTCCTCATCACTATAGACATAGAAGGAAAAATCACATAGATGAAGGCAATGCATACCTTAAGATAGGGAGTTGCCCTTGCAAGCGAGACTTCGGCTGAGAGAGTTGAACATATCCAGCAAACTGCAAATCAGTGCGCTGCAAACCTCCAGAAAGCAAAGGAATTATTGGAGGGGCTCTATGCCAAGATTGTTGCACTAGCAGAGTGACTCGGGATGAGTCATGATGATTGTGTTGGGGGCCTGTTGGGCATGGAATCCCCCCCACAGTAGGTTTTTGAGGCTCAAAGCCCAAGTTTTGGTCAAAGATGTTATAAAGCTCCCCGAATTGCAGGTGCAGAGTGCAAAGTGTACAATTAAGTCATAGGGTTGTTTTCCCTAAGCATTGTATTGTAAATTAGTGTAAAGTTAGCCTACCCATGGTCCACAAACCATGGGATTGTATAAACAGAGCAAGGCTCTAACTTGTAAAAAACAAAGGAACTGATGAATAGATGAATAGAAAAGGAATGGTTCGAGCGTAGAATATAATTCTAAGTGTCTTGGGTTGCAGTAGTAGGAAGAGGCTCTGCAGCTAAGCGCACAGAGGCCTGGTAGAGTCTACAGCTGAGTGCGCAGACCCCTACAGCTGAGTGCGTAGGCTGGTGACAAGTTTGTAAGCAAGATTGAAGACTAATAGAAGAGAATTTGATTCAGATTCTTGTATATTTGTTGTGCATTATCTTCTTTATGGTTTTATCCGTTTATGTATTTGTGCATTGTTATAATTGATGAATATGATGTAATCACCATAAATATTACACACACAAGTTAAGTAATTAATTAATTAACAAGGATGTTGGGTATTATATGGGTCACGCCCCAAGTAGGGCTATGCAGAAGCCGCACCACAGGTCAGGAAGGGATCACAAGTGCACCTAGCAACAGGTGAAACTATAGACCTCTTGAAGCCCATCAGACATCCCTAGGGTGTGGAAACGTTGTTCTAGCACCCTCCCATACTACTTCGGGTGAGACCTCAGTCCGTGCTCCATGGATTATTACCGAAAGGGCTAGTAGTACTGGGATTTGCTTGGCTAAATCACCTATGAACATGGGTTAGGCACCACTAAGCCAATAATATATCAAGAAGGCCATTTTCCATGAAGGGAGTATTGACATGAAAAACTAGGAGTGAAATTGATCAAAGGCTGGTATGCTACCAAGAAGAAGTTCAATCAAAGGCTTCATGACATTGAAGGAAAGAAGGAGATCAAGCATCTGAAGGACCCATGAAGAAGAAGTTGTTAATGAATGGACAAGTCCCTAGCTAAGAGGGAGTTCTAACAAGTTCCCACCTACAAAGGAGCTTGGGCAAGTTACTTGTCAGAGGAAGCTTGGGCATGTCTTGCACATATCAAGGGGAAGAGATAGACACAACATTCTTATCTTCACTTCGCAAGAAATAATGGAATTATTGGGTAATCATATGGAATCTGATGCTCTTTGAGTATGTGTAGGGAATCTAACACAAGAGTAGGCAAGAGGACCAATATTCTTTGAGGGATGGGAAGCCAAGACAGGAATTGTCCTAGAAGGTCACACTTAGGGAACACCTAGGTGGGGATGTACCTTGGGAGACAATGACTAAGGTTTTTATAAGCCATTGGTCTCGCCAACATTGTGCTCTGATCTTATGAGAGATAAAGTTGTTAGTCAAGGCCTTGATATGAACAATGTTGGCTACTATGATGCTATAACATATAGATTGCCAATCTGGGTGCCCATGCAAATGCATTCGGGCGAGTCAAGTCAGCTTGCATAGGGTGGGTCAAGTCATGTCGTGCCATGTGTGGGTGCTCGGGCACACATGGTCATGCCAAAAATTCTAAGTCATGACCACCCATGTGCCTTCTTCACGTTCGTGCCGCCCATTTGCCTGACATGCCCTCGTGCTTTCATTCAAGTCATGCACCCATGAAAACCCGAAATTTTTTTTGGGCGGGTCGGGTTGTGTCGTGTGTTGGTGCCCATGAAAACACTTTTATGTGGGTTGGCTCGGTTCACCCAGGGTTGTTTGGTTCATGTTGTGCTGTGTGTGGGTGACCAGGCACATGTAGACATGCCAAAAATACTAGGTCGTGATCACCCGTGTGTCTTCTACACGTTTGTTCAACCCCTTTTCCTGATGCTCCCTCGTGCCATCGTTCTGGTCTTGCACCCATGGAAACCTCATATTTCATTCAAGAGGGTCAGGTCGTGTCGTGTGTGGGTGCCCGTGAAAATGTGTTCAAGAAGGTTGGGTTGAATTTCTCAGGGCCGGTCGAGTTGTGTCGTGCCATGTGTGGGTGGCCAGTCACACCTGATCATGCCAAAAATGCTAAGTCGTGATCACCCATGTTTCTTCTACATGTTCGTATAGCCCGTTTGCCTAACGCTCCATCATACCTTCATTTGGGTAATGCACACATGGAAACCCCAAAATTTTTCGGGTCGTGCACCCATGGAAACCCCAAATTTCGTTCTGGTGGGTTGGGTTGTGTCATGTGTGGGTTCCTAGGGCAAGTCAGGTCGGGTTGGGTTGTGTCATGTGAGGGTGCCCAGGGCAAGTCAATTCGGGTCGTGGGTCGGGTAGGGTCATCTTGGGTTGGGTCACCCAGGGCCGGTCAGGTCATGTCGTGTGAGGGCACACAGTGCACATGTACTCGTATAAAAAATGCAAAGTTGTGATAGGGGTGGGCCTTGTGCATGTTCGTGTGGACCATTTTCCTAAATCTCCCTTATGCTTTCTGTTTCGGTCATGTGTGGGTGCCCACGTAAGCTCATTTGGGTAGGTCATTTGAGGGATCCCATGTAATATCGTTCGAGTGGGTTGTTTTCCATGTAAACTCGTTCGGGTGGGTTCTTTGCCATGTCAACTCGTTCGGGTGGGTCATTTGTCGTGTAAACTCGTTCGGGTGGGTCGTTTTCCATGTAAACTCATTCGAGCAGGTCATTTGCTGTGTAAACTCATTCGGGCAGGTCGTTTACCATGTAAACTTGTTCGGGCAGGTCATTTGTGGGTGCCCATGTAAACTCATTCGCGCAGGTCATTTTCCATGTAAACTCGTTCAGGTGAATCATTTGAGGGAAGCCATGTAAACTCATTCAGGTGGGTCGTTTGAGGGAACCCATGTAAACTCATTTGAAAGGGTCATTTTCTACGTAAAGTCATTCAGGTAGGTCCTATAAGAGTGGTCGTGTAAACTCGTTCGGGCAAGTGGTTTTCCATCTAAACGCATTCAAGCAGGTTGTTTGATGGTGCCTGTGTAAACCCGTCGGGCGTGTCTTTTTATGGCGCATGTGTAAACTCATTTAGGAGGGTTGTTCTATGTGAGGGAGCACCCGATCACATGTGCCCGTATAAAAAATGATAAGTTGTGACCGGGGGTGGTCCTTGTGCACGTTCGTGCCACCTGTTTTCTTGCCTCTCCCATGTGCCTTTGTTTCAATCGTGTGTGGACACCCATGTAAACTCATTTGGGTGGGTTGGGTGGTGTTGTGTGATGGAAACCATGTAAACTCATTCAGTCATGTCGGGTAGGGTCATGTGAGGGTGCCCATGTAAAATTGTTTAGGTAGGTCAGGTTGTTTTGTGTGAGGGTGAGCCCAGGCACATCGGTCGGTGTCAAAAATGATATGATGTGACCCGAGTGGGGCTTGTGCACGTTCGTGTGGTCCATTCTCCCAATGGTCCCATGTGCCTTTGTTTGCCATGTAAACTCATTTGGGTGGGTCGTTTGAGGGCTCATGTATAAACTCATTTGGTCAGGTCATTCCATGTGAGGGCATGATTGGTCACATGTGCCCGTATCAAAAATGCTAAGTTGTGACCCGTGGTGGGCCTTGTGCACATTCACGCAGCACACTTTCCCACCTCTCCCTTGTGCTTTAGTTTTGATTGTTTGTGGGTGCCCATGTAAACTTTTATGGGCAGGTTGGGTCGTGTCGTGTGAGGGAAGCCACATAAACTCATTAATTCTTGTCGGTTCGGGTCGTGTTAGGGCGCCAGTGTAAAATCATTCGGGTAGGTCAAGTCATGTCATATGAGGGCAGGCCTGGGCACATGGGCCCATGTCAAAAATGCTAAGTTATGACCCGGGGTGGGGCTTGTACACGTTCGTGTGGTTTGTTTGCCAAAAACTACCATTTTCCTTTTATTTCCATGTAAACCTGTTCGGGCGGGTCATTTGAGGGCAATCATGTAAACTCATCCAGGCGAGTCATTTGAGGGCGCCCATGTAAACTCGTTCAGGTGGGTCATTTTCCATGTAAACTCATTTGGGCAGGTCGTTTGCCATGTAAACTCATTCGGGAGGGTCATTTTCCATGTAAATGCATTCGGGCAAGTTATTTTCTATGTAAACTCATTCGGGTTGGTCATTTTTCATGTAAACTCATTTGGATGGGTTGTTTCAGGGCACCCATACAAACTCGTTTGGGCAAGTAATTTGCCATAGAAAGTCATTCAAGCTGTTCATTTGAGTACGTCCATGTCAACTCGTTCAGGTAGCTCATTTTCCATTCAAACTCATTCAAATGGTTCATTTTATGGTGCTCGTGTAAACTCGTTCGGGCAGGTCGCTTGAGGGCACCTGTGTAAAATCATTCGGGAGGGTCATTCCGTGTGAGGGAACGCTCAAGCACAAGTTCCTATATCAAAAATACTAAGTTGTGACCATGGGTGGGCATTGTACACGTTTGTGCTACCCATTTTCTCTCCTCTACCTTGTGCCTTTGTTTTGGTCATGTTTTGGTTCCCATGTAAACTCATTTGGGCGGGTTGGGTTGTGTTGTGTGAGGGAGCCCATGTAAACTCGTTCAATAATTTTGGGTCGGTTCATGTGAGGGTACCCGTGTAAACTCATTCAGGGGGGTCGGGTCGTGTCATGTGAGGGCGCGCCCAAGCACACGGGCCTGTGTCAAAAATGCTAAGTTATGACCTAGGTTGGGGTTTGTGCATGTTCGTGTGGTCCATTTTCCCAACGCTCCCATGTGCCTTCACTTGCCACGTAAACGTGTTTAGGCAGGCCATTTGAGGGCACCTGTGTAAACGCATTTGTTCGTGTCATTCTGTGTGAGGGCGCACTTGAGCACACATGCCCGTATAAAAAATTCTAAGTTGTGACCCGAGGTGGGCCTAGTGCACATTCATGCCACCTGTTTTCTCTCCTCTCCCTTGTGCCTTTTTTTTGGTCGTGTGTGGGCACCCATGTAGACTCGTTCAGGTGTGTTGGGTCATGTCATGTGAGGGCTCCCATGTAAACGCATTCAGTCGTGTTGGTTTGGGTCATGTGAGGGCGCCCGTGTAAAGTTGTTGGGCAGGTCAAGTCTTGTCATGTGAAGGTGGGCCTGGGCACATGAGCTCATGTCAAAAATGCTAAGTTGTGACCCAGGGTGGGGCTTGTGCACGTTCATATGTTCTGTTTTCCCAACGCTCCCATATGCCTTCATTTGCCATGTAAACTCATTCGGGAAGTCTGTTTGAGGGTGGTCTTGTAAACTCATTCAGGTAGTTCGTTTCAGGGGGACCATGTCAATTCGTTTAATCGGGTCATTCAGTGTGAGGGCACACTCGAGCACACATGCCTGTATCTAAAATGCTAAGTTTTAACCTGGGGTGGGCCTTATGCACATTCGTGCGACTCGTTTGCCCGCCTCTCCCTTGTGACTTTGTTTCGGTCGTGTGCGGGTTCCCATGTAACTTGTTTGGTTGGGCCAGGTCAGGTTATGTGAGGGCATGCCCAAGCACACAGGCCCATGTCAAAAATGCTAAGTTGTGACTAGGGGTGGGTCTTGTGCATGTTTGCACGGTCCGTTTGCCCGACTCTCCAATGTCCCTTTGTTTGCCATGTAAACTCATTCAAGCGGGTCGTTTGAGGGTGCTTGTGTAATGTCATTTGGGCATGTCATTTGAGGGTGCCCATGTAATCTCGTTCAGGTTGGTCATTTTCCATATAAAGTTGTTCATTCAGGTTGTTTGAGGGCGCCCTTATAAACTCATTTTGTCGGTTCATTTGAGGGCGCCCATGTAAACTCATTCAATCGATCGTTCCATGTGAGGGCGTGCCTGGGCACAAATGCAAGTATAAAAAATGCTACGTTGTGACCCAAGTTGGGCCTTGCGCACATTCATGTGGCCCATTTTCCTGGCCCTACCTTGTGCCTATGCTTTGCTCAGGTGTTGGCACCCATGTAAACTTGTTCAGGCGGGTTCGGTCATGTCGTGTGAGGGTGCCCATGTAAAATTGTTCAAGTAGGTCGGGTCGTGTCATCTAAGAGCGCCCGTGAAAACTCGTTCGGTCAGATCATTTGAGTGTGCTCATGTAAACTCACTTGGTCGGGTCATTCTGTGTGAGGGCACGTCTGGGCACATGTTCCCATATCAAAACTACTAAGTTATGACCAGGCATGGGCCTTATGCATGTTCGTGCCACCCGTTTTCCCGACTCTCCCTTCTCTATTTATTTTAGTAAGGTGTGGACACCCATGTAAACTCGTTCGAGTGGGTCAGGTCTGTTTCTGGGAAAACTAGTATTTCTAAGAAATGCTAGCCCTCTAGGTTTGGTAGCTAACCTAGAAAGAACAGTCAAAGCATTTCACTATCTTTCCTATGAGTGATAGATAAGAAAGAGACTATGAGGGACCAACTTGTAATTTTCGCTTGAATCCTCAGTTGATCTCCCTCTCCTTTGGCCAATCCCGTAACTCCTCCCCGTACTTAACACGCTTGGAGAGTACCTTCACAGCTACAGAAACAAATACCTATCAAAGCATAATGATCCATCATAGCATTAACATCATAGAATCAGAAATATGATAAACAAATGAATGCATTTACAGTTAATACAATCAATTAGGAAAAATCTTGAAGAACTTTATTGATAACAAGGAGAATTACAACCCATAAGAAGTCTAATCCAAAACCATCCTCCCAGTTTCAAGCCTTCTTCACCTCATGAATCAACAAGAACACACTAACAATAACGTAATGCTCTCACCTCAATACTGAAACTAGCAACACTTCCTTACAACTCAGAATCTTTCAGCCATCTGATCTCTTGGATGAGAGATCCTTTTATAGATGATTGCAGGAGGTTGAGTCATCAATGGGGATGATGAATTATTTTATATTTTTAGGAATTTTTTCTATGAAAGAGGGGAATTGGAGGTGGTTTCCTAATTCCCTTAGTCATCCTTGGGTGAATTCAAAGGGGAAAGTGGCACAGGAGAAGTTTCTAGAAGTTTCCATGACCAACCAACTCTCAAACTCTCCCATAATTTTATCCTACCTCGCCCATTGCACCTACTAGAGGGCCAAACTAAAATGCATAGAACTTTGACAGTGCAGTACCTAGTATGCATAGCACCCTAACACATGGATTTCAGCAATGATTCACTTTAGGCACTTTCCGGATGATTTTTGAGATGGAACCTTTGGGTAATGAGGTAATCAGATGACTTAGTTCCTTTAGGGCATAAAATAACTATTTTAGGGGTTGATGAACCATAATACATTGACATGTAAGTTGGGGTTGATGTGCCCAAATATGTCTATAACAGTTGCCCCCTAAAGCATAAGGTCGTAAATGTTCATGTCAGGTGAAATGCTTTCTCATGAGGATCAGAAGTTTCGAACTGGAAGGTGACCTGCATCAATTACAATACAATACATCATGATAATATGATTTTTTCATGATCTAGCTGAGGGAGGCATCCCTATGCTCAGCTTTATAAACTTTCATTACATGTACATAGATCAGACAGTCATCTACAAATATAAACTTGTAATCCATGATTGGATGACCATCTATGTAAAGCCTTCGTACATTTGATGTTTTTGTACTCCTGAATATATCGCAGCCCAGATTGATGAAACTAGATCTGGGGTCTTCAAACTCATTCAATACTCACCCAATGTATAATTCAAACCATGCGAAAAGATGTTCTGAGGTTGAACATGGAGAGACATCATCTGATTACTAGCCAATGATGTAAGCTATTAACAGATGTGAGAGGGATCACTGATAATGAAGATAATCCTCAAGGTACAACGATATATTTCATGTGTTGTGAATGGATGATTCTATGTCGAACACCATGCAAAATATTTTGGTTGAAGGCCATTGAAGTCAACCTGTCACCAAAAGAGAGAAACTTGCCATTGATATATGCAAGCTTCAAAGCACTGAAAGGGTGTTTCTAAGTAAGCCTCTTGGATAATGAGCTGGCATCGACAAGAAGCAACTCGTCGTAGGAAGGCCTTGATGTATCCCACATCTATGACACAAAATAGAGTAAATTAATTTTGGAGATGAAAATGAACTGATGACACAAGGTTCAGGAATGGCGGTCATGAAAATGAAGGTTTGTGGTATTGCAATGGATGAGACTTTAATTGGATGACTTCTCTTGAACATATCGGCGACTCTAAGATGAATTGGTAGAATTAACCCAAAAGACAGATGGTATGATAGACCAATGGTATGATGACCAGAAAACGGAATAACCCAACCCAACTCAAACATGGAGATGAAGTGAAAGTTTCATGTTCAAGAGCGACTTTCTACCAAATGGCGAAAACTCAAAGTGCCCGGTTTGAAATTGAGAAGTTTAATGGCAAGAATAATTTCGAGATCTGGAAGGTGAAGATGCATGATTTTCTTGTCCAACATGGCATGGAAAAGGCGTTGTTGGGCAAATCCAAACAGCCTTACAACATCACAGATAATGAGTGGGCCGAAAGAGCGATAAGTGTTATTCGACTGTGTCTAGCTGATGATGTCCTGTTTAATATCGTGTTGGAGACAACAACTGCTGGTTTGTGGACAAAACTGGAGAAACTGTACATGACCAAATCCTTAACCAATAGGATTCTCCTGAAGTGATAGTTGTACAGTTTGCGAATGAAGGAAGGTACATCGATTGCTTATCATTTAAATTATTTTAATACTCTTCTTGTGCAATTACAAAGTATAGAACTAAAAATTCCATCCGAGGATAAAGCTATTACTTTATTGTGCTCGTTTCCCGAGTCATGGGATCATTTTGTTACTTCTATAAGTCTTAGTTCATCAGAAACTATTGAGTTTGAAGATGTAGTTGCATCCTTATTATCGGAAGAAGCAAGGAGGAAGTCGCATTCCGAAACCTCTACATCAGAAGCTATGATGGTTAGAGGTCGTTCGAAATAAAGACGCCCTAGGAAGCCGAGCGACTCACGTTCAAAGTCGAAAGGGAAGAATAGTAAGTTAAAGTGCTGGTTTTGTGGCAAATCAGGGCATTTAAAGAAGGACTGCTGGAAGCGACAGCAGCAAACTTCAAAAGCAGATTCTTCGACAGAGAAGAAGGAGGCAAATGCAACAGATACAGGTTCGACATCTGGTTCAGGTATGAGTGATGAAGTATTATCAGTTAATGTGTCAAATCATGGTCAACATTGGTTGTTAGATTCCAGTGCATCAAACCACATGTGTATCCATAAAGAATGGTTTAAGGAATATAAATCAATTAATGATGGAGTTGTGTACATGGGTAATGATGTAACATGTAATATTGTTGGGATTGAGAGCATGCAACTACAAATGTTTGATGGGACAACTAGAATATTAACTGATGTGAGGCATGTACCAGATTTAAGAAAAAATTTGATTTCATTAGGAGCAGTTGATTCAAATGGATATAAAATTGTAATTCAATGTGGAGTAATGAAAATTTACAAAGGCATTTTACTAGTTATGAAAGCTAAGAAAGTAGGAAATCTATTTAAGTTAGAAGGAGGAACAGGGTCAGATTTTGTGTCTACGGTGTCTGAACATGACAGTAGCTCCATTCACTTATGGCATCAAAGGTTGGGGCATGTGAGTGAAAGAGGGTTGAAAATTTTGGCTGATCGAAAGTTACTTCCAAATCTAAAGTCTGGAAAGTTAGATTTCTGTAAGCATTGTCTGTTTGGAAAACAAAGTAAACAAAAGTTTAAAACAGGCAAACATACTAGTAAGGCATACTTGATTATATCCATTCAGATTTGGGGACCAAACCCCTACAACCTCTATGGTGTTCATCTATTTTGTATCATTTATTGATGACTTTTCTAGGAAGGTGTGGGTCTACATGTTGAAAAGAAAGTCTGATGTTTTTTCAGTTTTCAAGCAGTTTAGAGCATTGGTAGAAAACAACACTGATAGAACAATAAAATGTTTCAGAACTGACAATGGTGGTGAGTTTACTTCCAAGGAGTTTTACAGCTATTGCAAGGATGCAGGGATCGAGATACATAAGACCACTGTTTATACTCCTTGGCAAAATGGAGTTGTTGAACGCATGAACAGGACTCTTCTAGAGAGAGAAAGGAGTATGCTGAGTAACGCCGGGTTGCAAAAGGAGTTGTGGACAGAAGCGGTGGAAACAGCTTGTTATGTGATAAACCGATCTCCATCGACAGCCATAGACTGCAAGATTCCGCAAGAGGTATGGAAAGGACACCCTTGTGACTATTCTAAACTCAGAGTGTTTGGTTGTGATGCATATGCTCTAGTGCCTAAACATCAACGAACTAAATTAGTTCCAAAGTCTAAAAGGTATATCTTTGTTGGGTATGGTGTTGGAACAAAGGGATATAGATTGTGGGATCCTACTACCTGCAAAATCATCATCAACAGAGATGTAAAGT
Source organism: Pinus taeda (assembly GCA_000404065.3). Classification (NCBI taxonomy): domain Eukaryota; kingdom Viridiplantae; phylum Streptophyta; class Pinopsida; order Pinales; family Pinaceae; genus Pinus; species Pinus taeda. The sequence continues at coordinate 112,050 of APFE030549429.1, read as the reverse complement.
TTAATGAATCCTCTCTTGTATAGTTAGATGTAGATAGTAGATTGAAACAGGATGATGTATCTGACTTTCCACACATTCAGTTTGATAGCATTTCTAATGATAGTCATGATGACCATAGTTCAGATACTAGTTATGAACAGGTTTCAGAACATGAACAGGGTTCAGGTTTAGATCATGAACAGGTCTCAGATACTGATCGGAAAGAAGTTCCTATAGATGGTAGTCAGCCAATCGAGGAAGCACCAGAAACATCCTTAAGGAGGTCGACAAGAATCAAAAGGCCACCGAGAAGGTATGATGATTATGTTACTTTAGTTGCATTTACTGCTAATGACGATGAACCTTTGTGCTATCAGGAAGCAATAGAAGGTTCGAAAAGTGACAAGTGGAAAGCAGCCATGAAGGACGAAATGATGGCCTTAAGTAAGAATGGCACATGGGAACTGGTTGAGCTTCCGAAAGGCAGGAAAACTGTGGGGTGTAAATGGGTTTTCAAGCTGAAATGGGGTGTGAATGATACGGAAGACAGGTACAAAGCGTGACTGGTTGCAAAAGGGTTTTCTCAGAAAGTCGGTATTGACTTTCATGAGATATTTTCACCAGTGGTTAAAATTGTTTCAATTAGAATTGTGTTAGCATTAGTGGCTTTGCTTGATTTAGAGTTGCAGCAATTAGATGTTAAGACTGCATTTCTACATGGTGACTTAGATGAGGAAATTTATATGGAACAACTGGAAGGGTTTGTTCAACATCGCAATGAGAAATTTGTCTACAGGCTCAAGAAGTCATTATATGGCCTGAAGCAGTCGCCTCGGCAGTGGTATAAGAAGTTTGATTCTTTCATG
>APFE030549429.1:5075-110408 GCA_000404065.3 Pinus taeda | reverse complement strand
TTTGGATAAGAGAAGGTCAACTTCAGGGTACGTCTTTACTCTTGCAGGTGGAGCTATAAGCTGGATGTCAAAGCTACAAAATATTCTTGCTTTATCCACTACTGAAGCAGAATACATTGTTGCTTCTCAGGCTTGCAAAGAAGCAATTTGGTTGAAAGGTTTGTTTGGTGAATTTGGTAGGTTGCAGGACAGCATCAAGTTATTTTGTGACAGTCAAAGTGGAATACATTTGGCTAAGAATCCGGCCTATCATAGTAAATCAAAGCATATACCGATCAAGTACCATTTTGTAAGACAGGTTATCACTGAAAGGGGAGTCTCTCTTGAAAAGGTGCATACAAAGGATAATTGTGTAGACATGTTCACGAAACCAGTTTTGTTAGAGAAGCTACACTGGTGTTTGGCTTCTCTTGGCTTGCAGAAAAGATAAAATAACAATAAAAAGGCATCAGGATAATTGTTGTCAAGGTGGAGATTGTTGATATTTTCTGTTTTGCATAAGATAGGCAAAATCTCAGTAGATGACAACAATAGGAATCAATTCCTAGATTAGCTCCAGTTTGTTGGGAGGGAGTTAATGCATCCTAAATTTGAGTTGAGAGGATTTATGAGGCAGTTAGATTCTCTTTGCTATATAACAGGTATCCATATGGATTGTTTGGTATGAGGGTGAGAGTTTATGAGGATTTAATTATGTAATCTCCTATTTGATTAATAAAGAATTGCCGATTCCTATGTTGTGTGGACGTAGCCCAGATTGGTTGGGTGAACCACATTAATTCGCCTGCGTTTATGTGCTTGAATGATTTTCTGAGTATTTGTTTTAGTTTGCTGTGCATCTGATCTCCAACAAATAATATTTATTTTCTTACGAGTTTATCAAGCCGGGATGCCCCTCTTTCATTATTAGGACTCATCCGAGGAGGAAAATCGATGAGAGATTATATTCATTAGTTCTATTGGGAAGGATCCCAATCCAGCAGAGATGAAATATTCATATCTGAGATGTTATTGATCGACCTTTGAGGACTATTCTCTTTACCCTTGCTAGATTGGCTGGCAGTGCAACTTTATAATTAGCAAATAGATCTTACATGAAGTATGCCTTGGAATGCCTAGAACCAAAGGTATTCAACTGGTGTGAGGCGGTTCTTCCACTTATGAAAGATCAACTGTCCAAAGTGAAGGCTAGAAAGACCAAAAATTTTGGTTATAGGTCCATTTTGATTTCCTTTGCTTTGGAAAGAATCCCGCTCATGCAACCACAAAACATTTCTCTGGGAGTGCATAGACCGAGAGAATCACACATGTAGTGATGGGTAGACCTTATGGCTAGGCATTCTGGCTAGTCAGAGATCTCTTTTTCATCTACCTTCTTTGTGTGATTCAACCATCAGGAGATGGCTTTTGCGGAATATCCATATGTAGGGATGGATTTTCGAGGTGATTCAGATTTAGCATTACTAGTCGGGGAGCAGTGGAGCGCTATCGATAAATTGTTTTGACCACACTTTTCTTTTTGAGTTTTCCAATTTTTTTAAATTGTTACCAAGAATAAATAAACTCATATGTGTATGCAGATATTGGACCAGTTCGACCTGTGGCATGGCCACGGGAAGTAGATGCTCCAGTGGAGGGAGCTGTTGGAAGGGCAATCCTTAGAGATTGGGATATAGCAGAGACCTTGGCATAGTTGCAGGATCATGTAGAGAGCTTAACTCTCAACATTCTAGATGTATGGATTGATGAGTTACCCATGAGGTTGCAGTGCCATACCACTGGTTTTCCGAGTCATTGGACAAGGCTCATACACATGATAGCATAGGCGGTGACCTATTATCATCAACATAACTAGTCTAGGATGTTTTCTGCATTTATTTTGAGTTTTTGGGTCAGATGACCAATTTTGTCTTGGACACAAAATATTTGTGAAAAAATTTAAACAACTATCTATTTGACTTTGAGAGTTTTATTGTGGTTAAGTGTTGAAATCCTATGCAAATGATGATGTGAAATGCTTTCATTACATATGTTGCAAATGTCTATTTACGCATAGTTTGCTAAAGAGTTAGTCAATGTGTTTAAATTTCTGGAAATATGTTGATATTCTTTCCAAAATTCTAACTCTTAGGAACATGCAATGAATAGCTCGGTTTCATATAGAATAAACGCTAGTAATCTGTAGAATGGAAAGTTATGAATCTCGCCTAACCATGATTCGGCGTATGCCATGTGAAATGGCATTAGAGAGGAGTTCAAGCAATGTGCTATACTTAGCGATATTGTTTGTCAATTTACCAATACATATCCCTCTGAAATTCACTAACTCACCGCTTGGAGTGAAGATGGCCCAGGCTGCAGAAGATAAGTTCTGCATACTACGACTAGCCCTGTCGGCATACCCAACAAATGATTCCAAAAAGTTTGACATCTGCAACAAATGTGAGGTGGATTACCTAACCAAATTGAAACTCTAAAAGAAATCTAATCATACAAAAATGAAATGAAAGCATATGTACAATGAGTTTTACTACACTTAATCAAGCATAGTAACGTTTAAGATACAACCTGTTCTGGGGTTGTGACAATGGAATCCGATAATAATCGACTAACTCATAGGCTCCTTTTGTCGACACACATTTAACAATATAAGCGCCCATCCATAATGGTTCAAATTTCCCTCCTCCTAATTTGTCAGAATCCTGATCGTAAAGCAAGACCAAGTCACCTTCTGAGAAGACATGAAGCTTAACATTTTTGTCATATTGTGCCTTGATGCATTTCTTATGTTCTTCGTTAGCCAATGTGGCATCATGATGGGTTTCATCCAGATGGATTAATTCCAAGAAACGAGCTTCTTCTTCAGAAGTGTAGGGTTGCAGGTCAATTGCGAGCTTGAGGGATGAGATTTCACATTGAATTAGTAAGACTGCTTCCAAACCATACACCAATTGAAAAGGCATAAATCCAGTCATATTTCTCACTGAGGTCTGGTATGACCATAAAGTTGGGTACTGAATTAAATTCCAATTCCTCTTATGGACTCTAATCATTCTTTGCAACATGCACTTAAGGACCTTGTTGATCGCCTCAACTTGTCCGTTACCCTGCGGATAATATGGAGTAGAACTCTCATGAGACAGTCCTAACTTGGTAGTTAACTCGATCATCATTTGATTGCAAAAGTGCGACCCATGATTTGCGACTTCCGCTTGTGACACACCAAATCTAGAAACCACATGATTGAAAAAAAAGAGTAGTTGTTTCGCCACTGTTGTTCAATGTAGGCATCACCTTGGCTCATTTGGTAAAGTAGTCGACAGTGACTCTAATATACCCATGCCCCTCGGACAAGGTGGCGTTACATGTCATGAAATCAATGCCCCATTTTGTGAATGGGCCAACATCAACGACTGGATGGAGTGGTGCAGGTGGTAATTTGGTTTTATGACAAAAAAATCTGACAAGCGCGACACTTTCTGATAACAAGTATGCAATCTTTGAATATAGTTGGCCAGAAGTGACCAGATCGTAGGATTTTTTGTGTAGTTGCATAACCAGGTAAATGCCCCCCCCAAGCACCTGAATGGCATTCATCCAAATATTTTTTGGCCTCCTCATGCATAAGGCACCTTCATAAAATCGTATCGACACCATGATGATAAAGTGTATCACCAAGGATAAGATAATCTTTGGCTTTGTATCAAGTACGTCGTTGTTTAGAGAGAGAGGTGTTAGGCCTCAAAGCTTGGTTCTGAAGATAGATCAGTATATCCCCATACCACATATCAGTTGACGATATCAGAAATAAAGACTCATCCAAGATTGATGGTTCTTATGTTAAATCATTGGAAGATGAGGGAAGGTCGCAAAGTAGCTCTATAAAGACGAGATATTGCTTTGAATTTTATTTGATGAATTCCAAATCAAACTCCTACAAAATGACTATCCATTTAGGATATTTGCCCCCCAAAAATTGACATGACAAGATGTATGTCATAGGGTTACAATCTGATACAATGGTAGTTTTGCGAAGCAAAATATAATGTCAAAATCTCTACACAGTTTGAACGGCTGCTAAAGCTAACTTTCCAACATATGAATATTTACTTTCTATATCATTAAGATTGTGACTTAAATAATATATAGGATATTCAATTTTTTTATATTCTTGCGCTAAAGCCATACCGATGGTTGTATGTGCATCAACAAGATACAGGTAAAAGCCTTTTTGATAGTTTGGGGCATACATTAATGATGGTTTTATCAAGGAACCTTTGAGAGCATCAAAGGAAGCTTGCGCAACCTGATCCCAGTGGAAGGGTACTCCTTTCTTCAATAAATGTGTATAACCTTTAGCTCGCTTAGCATAATTTGGAATGAACCTCAGAAATTTTGCCTTCCTTTGAAGTCTCTGGATCTATAACAAATTTGAAGGTGGAGGCATGTCAAGAATTGCCCGAACCTTTATTAGATTGAGTCGAATTCCATCCTTAGAAACTACAAAGCCAAGTAGATGACCGAAACCAACACAAAACACACATTTGTGTGGACTGAGTCTTATTTTGTAGTGTCAACAACATAGGAATATGGCTCTCAAATGTTGCGGGTGATCAGTCCATTTTCACAAATGAGTAGCCAGATTGTCAAGATGTGGTTGAACTATGTGTTTGATGTCATGGAAGGCATAATTCATTACCCTCTGAAATGTAGCCCCAATGTTCCTCAAACCGAAAGGTAATTTGCGATATGAGAATGTGCCCCACTGACATATGAATGCAGTTTTTCATTGGTCCTATGGGTGGATATTGATTTGATTGTAGCCAGAAAAACCATCCATGAATGAAAAGATTTCGCATCTGGAACATTCATCAATGATCTGGTCGATAAAGTGTGTAGGATAGTTGTCCTTCGGACATGCTTCATTTACATCCCTATAATTGACACACACTTTAATTGTCCCTTGTTTTTTCATCACTGGAACAATATTTGATACCCAATCAGTAAGAGGTACAGGGTAAATGAAGCTAGCATGTAAAATTTTCTCAACCTCTGCTTTAATGGAAGCGACTTTCTTTGGATGAATAGGTTGAAGCCATTGTCATACTAGTTTGACATCAGGATATATTTTGATCTCATGTTTAACAATGCTGGAGTCAATTCCTAGCATTTCCTCATAAGACCATGCAAAGACATCTCTGAATTCGTGAAAAAGAGTACAATAATTTTCTAGTTCTGATGGAGAACAAGATTTGCTAACGTGAATATTTTCTACAACATTGGGTTTGGTTGAAATATCTATCGAGATCGTTTCTTAAATGTTAGACATATTTTTCTCAAAATTGATTGTATTTAAAGAATTCGATAAAAAATCAATGATTGAAGGGTGATTGAGTTCTTTTGAATAATCTTCATTGTCATCTCGAAGGTGGGAACAATGATGAGAATCTTCCCATGGCATCTCTACTATCAGCATTGATTAGATGATTCCTTCATCTGTAGAATGTATACGTGACCAAGGATCAGAAGAGGTGTGATATTCTAAAGAACTATCTACCCATACAACTGTTGAGTGTGGATTTGGGTCCGTCACACAAGCCAATAAATTGATTGCTACAAAGATTTGATGGGTCTTGGCAGAATCGCCTTGCCATGGTCATCACTCTCAAAATAGTTGGAACTCTTCTTAAACTCAGATGATACAGAAGAGATCATGTTGTAGGTTTCCATTGTTACCACTTCCGTGAGACCAGATGGTGATGATAGGGTAAAAGTACCCATCAAGGAAGGATATTTTAGGAGACCTACTCCAAAATTTTGAAGTGATTGTGAATTTCCATGTATCAATGGAATGTTTCCCATAGCTTGTGAGCTATTAGCAAAGAAGGCTAATTGGTCGATGATGTGGTTCCACCTTTGAAGGGAAACATAATCGTTGGAAAGTATGAGGACACAACCGCAGTTGTAGCATATACCCAAGTCCTTCCTAGTAAAATATTGTAATCAAGGAGTCCATTAATGACCTCAACTTCAATATCCACTGTTTTGCACCCTAGTTCTACTTTCAAGCTACTTAAAATCATGTATGGAGTGTATGTTCTTCCATCGAAAGCTTTTAGTGTTGTTGGTGATCATGACAAGGGTGGTGAACCAAGATTTTTCCAGCAACTCATCGACATAATACAAGTACATGCCCCCTCATCAATAATGGTTTGATGAACATTTTTATTGAGGGATTTTACTTGTATGAGGGAAGCTAGTTGTGTTGGTAGCTGTGATGTATATCATGTATGTTTAAAGACCACAAGATTGGAATCCGTAGGATCGATCCCACCTATCACTGATAACAAAGCCTACTTTTGGGAGGGACAATTTTGCAATACCTCAAGTGTCGACATAGCGGAAGGTGATTGAGCCAGATCTTCCACTATATCATAATTTTTTTTTGCTCGAACACAAGGATTAAATGTTGATTTGTGTATAGCTCCCTTTGGTGGCTTAATTGTTAATTCAGGAATAATTGGTGGAACGACTTCTGGTAAAGTCGTGGTCGAAGTACTAGGTTGATCAGTAGCCTGGTTGTTTGATGATGATGGATTCCCATAATATTTATTCCTTGTCGATACCAAAACATCATTTTGCTTATTTGCGATGGATATCATAAGCACTTGGGATGTGGAAGCATTATTAGTGGCAACCAAATGTGTTTCTGGGTTCGAAAACAGATCTATCAGCACTGCTGAGGTATTTGAAGCCTTTAAAATTTTAGAGACCTCAGATCAATGTGGACAATCTCTTGCGAAATGATCATCATTACATATCAAACATGGATAACGAGGTTTCTTAGCCACAATAGGGGTTTTAGATGATTTTTTAGGAGTGGAATTCTCCTGTTTATTCTTATTATTCTTCCCCTTCTTCTTGCCTCCTGGTTCCTTTGGATTTTTGCCTTTGTTAGATGACACGACATTAATCTTAGAGGCAAGACTGTTTTTAGATGAAGTTTCATTTTGACTCAAAATAACAAGAGCTTGACTAGATGGTCCTCTTGCCATTTGTGTGCTCAAGGAACCAATCATGGCGTCACTAGCATGAGAGTCCCTAATCGATTTTGGAGGTGGTGGAATGACAAAAGATGGTCTAGGTGCGTCAGGAATCTTGTCATAGTGCATGTCTGATTATGTATAAATAAGATCCAAATATTGGGCACAAGCAATAACTTGCTCTTCTGTGACAACTCCTCCTTTCACCACATCCTCAGTGATAGATGGAAATAACGACTTTATAAACCACTCAGCTAAAAGTTGATCAGGAACATATGTCTTAACCATTCAATGACGACACCGCCACTCATGAATATGATCTGATCTAAATATGATTGAATCATCATTTAGGGTGTTGGATGAAAATCATAAATGAAAAGTCATTACGTGATTCGATGGATATTCTCCTGGATTTCCATTGAACTTTGGAATGTCAAATGGAAATTTATGTGGAATTGCAGGCCACCAAGGTGTGTATGCAATTTGGATCATTTGTGCACTGATTCAAATATGGTAGTTCTGGAGTTGCTATGAATGGCAACTGTCGATTTAGGTCAGGTTGAGCATACCCAAGATAGGATGGAATTTCTTATGCCTTAGTTATTTGCATAGTAGCGTAAGACATCTGCATCTGGTAACCTTGGTAAGGTTGTTGGATATAAATAGTATAGGGCAGTTGTTGATAACCAGTTTGGAAACGTGGTTGTCCATAACCTAAAAAGCCTTGTTGCCCAGATCCTTGGTAAGCTTGATATTGACCAAAACCAGTTTGAGCTTGTGAACCAAGTCCAAACTAGGGTTGGGATTGCTATAATTAAGCTTTTTGATATTGCGAAAGCCATGGTTGTTGGACCGACTGCTGCTATTCAGTGGTGAGAGACTGACCAAGTTGAGGATTAACTGTACTTGTTTGTGCCTGTGTCATTCCGGATAAAGGAACACTAACCTGAGGTTGCTGTTGAGCCACAGAAACAAGCAGATGTTGTATAACAACCTGAGAAACTTGAGCCTTTTGCCTTGAAACCTAAGGTTGTGAGGAAAAAGGAACAGTTTTTACCAGTTGAGATACAACAGGTTGTGCTTGTGACAGCAGCACAGTCATAACATCAGGTGTAGTGGGAATATTTGACACTGGTTGGATTGGTTATGTTGGATATACAACCCTTGGTTGATCTGGCAGTACTGGTAGCCAACCACTAGCTCTAATTCTAGTTTGACCTGAATACTATGGGAAACTCTCATATGGTTGTTCCCTGGAAAAAGGAGGAAATGGTGATTAAGCATACTACTCTCCATATGGTGGCAATTTTTTTTATGTAATTTCAATATTTGGTAACCAAAATTTTATGTAATTTCAATATTTCCTATATGTAATAAGTTCAAAGCTATTTCCTTTGCTCACCTTGCCAACTCCAGCCACTGCAGACAAAAACACAAGCATCAATGCATTAATTTACCAAACGATTAAAAAAAGTCAATTCAATGGAAAAACGGAGCTCAAGACCAAAAGTGACTTTGACATTAGAAAAGTGGGTTTCAAAATAAGTAAAAATTTAAATTCATTCATATTTAAAGTGAAAGGGGTGGCATTTTTCATTTCATTGTGAAAAATACCCTTGGAGAGTAAAAAATCACGATTTGGAGCAAAGGAGACAAAAAACCCTGTTTTCAAGGCAACTTGGCCTAGTGCTATGAATCAGAGGCAGTGCGCTACACATCAGGCAAGCGTTGTGCATCAGAGGCAAAACTGCAGTGTTTTTTTGAACTGGTGATGCGCATCAGGAGGGCGTTGCGCATTGGGCCCAGTGCGCTACGCATCAGTCCAGATTGTTCTAAATCATCTTAAATCGTGCCAAAACCCTTAAATTTACTATATTTGCATTCTACAAGTAAGTAATCATCCTCCTAAGGCTGAATTTGAGGCCACATTGGTGTTTTTCATAAATCTTTCATGTGGAAAATGAAACCCTAGTTTTTCTTCATTGTTTGCCATTCTATTGTGCAATTTTCATCCCATCTTCAAAAAAAAATCATCAAACCCCTTTTCACTCTTTTATTACCCTAATACAATCCATTTATCCCATTTTCCCATATTCCACTTCCCTAAAGCAACTATTTCCCTCATCAAACCTTAAATCCCTCACTAAACCCTAATTTCCCACAACCATTCCCTTCATTCCCCAAATTCATTTCCCAAGAGTAAAATCTCTTCATACTCATCACCAATGTCCTCTTTCATCATCATTTTTCATCAAACCTTCATCTCATCATTTTATTAAGACAAGCACTATGGCAAGAAACAGTGACTTAAGCTATGAGGAAGAAACACAAAGTGACAGTTTAGGAGACAGGAATGTACAACCTAGGAGACCTCACAAGGGTGGGAAGATAATCAGAGAGGAGCACACAAGAACTTCTGAACTTCTTGCATGCCCTTTTTCCACCACTTGTTTCAGATACCAATCTTGCTTTGAGTTTTGTGAGTTAGTTGAGAGGGTTAAGTATCATCATGAATTGGCTAGGCAATTTGTCATCAACATGGAGGACATTAGGGTACAACTTTCTAGCATCAATTTCACTCTTTCACCAGCCATTATTGCAGAAGCAAGCAGGATGCCAGATGTGGGGGAGAGATGGAACAAAAGACAAAATATCAGCGAACACAACTATGAACCCTACATTAAAGACAAATATCATAGTCAATTGGGCAGGGTGTTTCCTTTTAAGTTTTTGGAGGACCGGTATGTGCCATTAATGAAACTCATCATTAAATACTTCACATGTGAGGAAAGGTTCTCCAGACTCTATGCCTATCATATCAGATTGCTTATGCATTTTACCAGGGTTAGAATGATGAGTATTCCATACTTCATTTGCAAAAATATAGAGAGGATGTGTTACACAGTATTTTGTCACTGTCCCTGTTACCTCTTCTCCCGCATATTGAAGGACCTATTCCAGGACCTGTGAGAAGTGACATAACCTGAAAACACCTGCATTGTATCCTGTTGAGTAAGTAGTTCATATGCCCTGAAGACACCTTCTGCAAAATACCCATAAAAATAGCCTTTTTCCATTATCGTTGTTCCTCAGTGTATCACTCACGCCAATGGGGGAAATCCTTCAAAGAGGGTGCGCCAGCTGGTGCTCTATCTCAAAGTCGCACTAGCGCCAACCCAGTTGGGTAAAGTTTTTAACAAACCAACTTGCGAAGGTTCCTTCTAACCTATTCATGAACTGATTCCAGTTTGAGTTAGTTCAGTTGGGCTTCGGATCCCCATGGAAGGGAAGTAGTTCTCCACCTCTCATGAAAGCTTCCTAATGATAAGGACAATCCCATGAATCTTGTGGATGATCTTATCTCCTTCTCCTCCATCTATATAAGCTTGTCTCTTTGCCTTTGACAAGCTAGTTAGTAATTCTACTCTTTAAGCTCCAAATTCTAAGTCCCAAAGTCTGAGAATTGCTAATCTCATGGTACAAGAGGCCTTGTTCATTACCATAAGGCTATATCTTTAAGGAGGAGATCTTTGTCCAAGTAACCAAGGAGAGAGAGGCTTGTTCCCCATTCCCTACAAGCTTTGCAAGGCATGTGTTGCTGATCACCCAGCCAAAGGAGGATTTGACATCAGAACTTGGTTGTATTCTTCTTTGTTATCAATAATAATAGACGACTATCATTATGGTTCTACTCTCATTGTCTTTATAATGATGTTTGAGTTGTATCCTTTCTGACTGATACATAGTTGCATTTCTTGGATTTTATGCTTGTATTTGTGTTTTTCTTTGCATGTGCAGGTGTATGTTCATGAGGATCGTGAGGATTGTGACCGGCTGAAGCAAAAGAATGGGAGCGATGACTCTTCTACAAATACTAGCATTGGATTTGAGGTAGGCCCTCATCATCAGTCTTTACTTTGCAATTAGGAACCTGCGTGTTAACATTGTTTGGCTGTTGCTAGACCCCATTTAGGCTAGTGGGATCACCTCTATCCGCAGAGGGGATTTACCTACACAACAATTTGGTGACTCCACTGGGGAGTTGGCTTTTTGCCTTGTTTGCTTGTTTTTTCTTGTTGTTTGATTTGTAAACTTTAGACTGAGTCTGAAGTCTGACTAGATAGCTGTCGAAATGCTATTTCCCTGCATTAGCATAGTGGATCAACACCACTTCAGTCCATCTCCGGTTTGGTTTTCGAACTGAACAGCTTAGAACTTGCCTTGTTTCTTGGTTATTTCCTTGGTTTCTCCTGCTTGACTAGCTTTCTGGGTTGAATGCCCACGTTGCTTCTTGCCTCTTGGTGTACTTAGGTATTGCTGATTTGGCCTTAGCTCTTTTGTTTTTATTTTTCCATAGCAAACTCAGCTAGCGCTAGTTTATAGTGTGACATTCGCGCCAGTTGGTGCAAGTTGCACATTTACAACTTGAGCCAATCCCTGAAAGGCGCTTCTTATAGCCTGACAGTCGCGTCAAGCCTGTAAACTTTTGAAGTTTGCTTGGTTGTGAACTTTTTGAGCTTGGGTTCTATCCTAAGTACTTTTTTTCAGACTACTTGAGTGTGTTGGAGTGTGATTTGACTGGCTTTGATCATTACCCTTTGGGTGTTTTCTTTTTTCTATCGCTTTCACATTTCTAGCCCTAGGGCATCTAGTGGCTCTGTGTATCGAGCCTTCCTCAAGTGTTTTGATCTTTTTACAGTCCATTCGACTCTTTAGTTTCTCCCTTACACTTGTTTGGTAGTTGTGAATCATTTTGTTGTGTTATTTTGGTGACTTGCTTTGTCTTCACTTGAATTTCGCTTCGTCTCACTTTGAGCCTAGATCACATGGCCCATTATTGTCTTTGGGATATTTCTTGTTCTTTGGATGTTTGATTTGTGATTTGAGGAATTGAACATGCTTGTATTGAATAGAATTTGTTTGTGTTATTTCTCAAAGTTGTTTAATGCATTTTGCCATCATCGAAAAGAAAAACGTCTTTTGCTTTGAATTAGTTAATGAAAATTATAACTTTTCATTTCGATTAGTGATTTAGTGATCTTAAAGAAAAGTTTGTTGATTTGCATTAGCTGCATTAGGGAAGCTCTTTTGTAATCATTTCATTTGTATGAAAGCTCTTCAACTCTCTCGTAACTAGCGTTCATTGAATGAAATGACATGTTTTGGCATATAGATTACATTTAGGGAATTTTGAGAGATTACATATGGTAGGACCTAAAAACCGAAACCTAACACAAGATCAACTTTAAAATAAATCGAATGAATCTAAAAATGCATTGGAACATAATGCTCACATTCTAGAGGTCTAGGCTAGAGACGTGCTCTGGCGTCGTTAAACCTAGTCACTTTTGTTTCCACTCAAGGTCGGGTGATTCCTCCTTTTGTGAATCAACTATGGTCTAGTACGGACTTGTGCTCCCACGTACTGTCGAGTATATGGGGAGACTCCACTAGCTTATCATCCTTGATCCACAGGAAGCCGTGTCTCTCGCCTTACAGCCCGTAACGCACCGAACACAGCATTCGGGAAGATTGACTGCCGTACAGAAAGTCCTTGGTTTTCATATGATTGCTAAGGTGTATATGCAGTTTTACAGATTGTCTGGTAAACCCCTTGCTTAGTTCTCCAGAGTAGTCACTTTTTGATCCTTTTCGGACTCCCTAAAAGAAAAGGTTCATCTGAGCACTTGTCACTTCAGGCTCATTAAACATTCAAAGGCGACAAGAGTCATCTTTTTGTCCTTTTCTAGACTCTTTAAAGATGAAAAGGTCAAGTTATGTCCTTGTGTCTTAAAATTTATTCCCCCACGATCACACGCCCTATTAGATTTTGCTTGTTGGTCGTTTGATTGTGTGTCTTGACTCTTTTTAGCCCCATGTGTGATTTTCAGCTTCGATGACAACTTTTCCAGAGTTCACCAACCCAGGAATCCCCTCTGAAGGGAATTCTGGTCATTTCCCTCCTTTTGGGAATGTTGGCGCTCCTTACATGGCAACGTTGTCCCTTCCTGGGTTAACTGTTGGGTTGCCTGTTTGGTTGTTCTCAACCCCCGTGATCCCTAATGTCTCCACTACTGGTCAATCAGTTCCTCCACCCGAACAACATCATGTTGATTCCAAGGTGGACCTCTCCCCTTCTTCGCCTGTTTCTACATCCTCATCTTCTACTTCGCTCAGTGAAAGTCTGGATTCAAGTAACCAGGTGGCTAAGAAGAAGAAGAAGAAGATGAAGAAGAAGAAGTCTCATAAACGAGAGGTTATAAATGTAGCTATTCCTCCGAGTACAGCTCAGGTCGGAACTCCTTCTGCTCCTCCGTGGAAGGTTAAGTTTCCTTGTAAATTGTGTAAGGGAGACCATCTTCTCTGGGATTGTCCTGGCCTTCCTAAGGTCTTAGAAGTATGGTCTCGTGATCTGGCCTGCCCCTCATCATCCTTTGAAGCTCATGGTGATGTTACCCAATCAACTGGCAATGGTAAGAAGAACGGGAAGATTCGATTCCCTTATAGGCTATGTGAAGGCAACCATTTCCTTCACCTTTGTCCGCTCATGGATAAAGCTTCTGCTGTCTTAGAAAGTCTTACAGCTTCTTCACCCCAACTCCCCGTAGGTTATCAGAGGCTCTCTTCAGATCCTCTCCCTGTCGACAAAGAGATTGATTTAGATCCTTCTCTTGTCCGTCCTCCTCCTTCCGAACCTGGCTGTGCTAAGCCTGTTCCAGACCAACCATTGGTCGAAAAGAGTGTTGAATCGGGTTCACCACCCGTCGATCACTTTGTTTCGAAGGAGCGTCATGCTCATGTTCTTATCGTCTTGTTAGATTCTCTTGAGTACGAAAACGACTCTCCTATCCCAGCTGATCCCTAGAGTCCTTCTTCAGAGCAGGGGGGCAATCATACGGTTCCCCCACCAAGTAGTTTAGTCGTTTCCTTTGACTGGAGTCACCTGACTATTTTCTGCCTTCCATCCCATGTGCCTTTCCAGATTACAGTACATGCCTATGATAAGGCGGTACCTGGCACTGTCTTGGATGAGGGTGCATCTGTCAGTCTTATGCCTTCTACTACTTGGCAAGCTTTGGGCTCTCCACAGCTTGTGCCAGTCGCACAGAATCTGATGGCATTTGACGGAGGAAACAGTCAACCGTTGGGAATCCTCCCACAGTTCCCTATTACTTTTGGAGGCAAAATCGTCTATATAGACGTATTGGTTACCCAAGGTGCGTTAGATTTCAGTCTTCTCCTTGGTCGTGACTATGTTTATGCCATGGGGGCCCTTGTCTCTTCACTTTTTTCGTGTGGTTTTCTTTCCACACGACGGAAGAATGGTGACTATAGATCAATTATCGTTCTTTAGTCCCCCGGTGCCTCCTGCGCAGTTGTCATCCCCTCATGGTTTGTATCAACCGGTTGTATCTGCCCCACCGCAAGTCAACTACGTGGCTACTTATCCCGTGCCTGTATCCAGTGATGCTGTCGTCGTGCATAGTGTCCTGGGGGCATTGGGTCCTGACTTCCAAGATGTTATCCTTCCCCCGGGAGTGGCACTCTTGGAAGCAACGACTTCTTGTTCATTATGATGAAGTTCGTTCGGAGCATAGTTCACTTTCCTATGTTAAGCTCCTTAAAAAATGAAACTAGGTCTGGGCGGAGCATAGTTCGCTTTCCTATGTCAAGCTCCTTAAAAAATGAAACTGGGTGTGGTTGAGCATAGTTCCTGATCTTGTTTCAAGCTCGTTAAAAAATGAAACAAGAGTTATGAGGATAGATCTTTTATTGTGTCAACCTCATTAAAAAATGAAACAACTCCCTTTTCGAGTCTCTTGATTAAGATCTCGTAAAATACGAGCCGAGTCTTTCCAAGATATCAAAAGTGAACCTTCATTCCATCCACTTTGTTGAATGCAATGAAGCTTGGGGGGCATGTACCTCGTCTTGCGTCATTATACTGGGGGCATGGGAACTTATAACAAGCATAGTTTTCCGTTTCAAGCTTGTGTAAACATGAAACCAAATCTAAGCAGAGTTCTCCATGGTTCAAGCTTATGTAAAAATGAACCATACCCAAGTCACCTTTAAGCTCTTTTCTACCTCGTAAAATATGAAAAGATTGCCGAGTATTTTTTCCCTTTTTGACTCGTTAAAGAGAATAAAAATGGAGGTCTGCTTTCAGCTCTTTTTTGACCATTTAAATATGAAAAGATTGACGAGTTATTCGTCTTGACTCATTAAACGTTAATAAGAGGTGGTCGTCTTTAAACTCCTTTCTAACTGTGTAAAAACAAAAATATTGTCGGACCCTTGTCGTTTCAGGTTCGTTAATGGTCACGAAGTGACATGGTTTCGATCGTTTTTTTACTTTTCCAGATCAGAATCACTACTTATGAAAATTACTCCTTGGTTGTAATGATCGAGCGGTTCTTTCGAGCATTGTTTTATACTTTTTTGAGCTCGAGAGACACAACTTTACGAAAAAGGACACCCCTGGAGTTTACTTTTTTGCTCTCTTCTCAAACTCTCTAAACATGAAAAGACGTCGAGTTCTTCCTTTGTCATACTCATTAAAACTTAATGACATCAGATTCTATCGCAATGATGCCTCTCAAGCATATGCTATCCCTGTCAAGCTTTTCATCCAAAAATAACAGGGGTACTCGCCAGAAATGGTGGGGGAAAAGGAACCACAATTATCATCATGTCGGCAGTATGTCACTCTTGAACATGGCACTTGTCTGCATTCGTGTCTGGGTGGGGACATCTCATCTTGTTTTCACACTTGCCTCTGTGGGTTTGGGTTATCCTGTTTGACCTCTCATCTGCTCATCGCCTTGTCACCATGACCCCTGATCATTTGATGCCAAATACTGCCAAGTCCACTGTCGTGCCGCCAATATGTTCAAGAGGAGTTGACCTCTACAAAATACTTAACCTCCCTCTGATATCTCACACAAAACATTTTATCCTTCTCTGTCTCGTGTTAATGATGTGGGAAACATTATGGCCCACCTTCGATCAAGGTCACTTCCTATCGACTTCAGCTCATTATCCAGGTAGTTGACTTAGGGACTCCCTTCAGGTGCCTTGGAGCCTGCATGCCTCAATGGCAGGTTTTTCGTGTTCGACGCGATGTTTTCATCATTGGCCTCCGATTGAATGATTCTACGGGTGTTTGATGCTGGCTCACTGATTTGCACGCCGTGGATTGTACCTATAGTACCTTGAGGACCATTGTCATTATTGGTGGTACCTCTCACGTCTGTTAACAGTTTTCATTACTGACTGGTAATCAGACGATGTTCCTGCATGTTCGACTTCGACTCCTATATTTGCATGCTTGAACTTGTACTTTGTTCGGGTCGAGATGGAGCGCAAGACCCTGGATTTTGTCTGTTGAGATCCAGGTTGCATTTTGTGGATTATTATAATCATTACATGACTCATTCACTGGATGGCTGCGACCATGCCTGAGTCTATTCATCGATCCTCGCTGGATGGCTGCGTCCATACCTTGGATCCAAATTTTTATGTACTTTGCTATCGATGGCTACGCCCATACCACTTACATCATGTACTTGAGATATCAGTTGTACTTTGTGCAGGTTCTCCGGCGGCCGTGTTTTCAGTTGACCATGTTCTTGTAAAGCATTTCACCCCTCTCTCTCTCGGGCCTCATGCTTTAGGGGGAATCTGTTACACAGTATTTTGTCACCATCCCTGTTACCTCTTCTCCCACATATTGAAGGACCTATTCCAGGACCTGTGAGAAGTGACATAACCTGAAAACACCTACATTGTATCCCCTTGAGTATGTACTTCATATGCCCTGCAGACACCTTCTGCAAAATACCCATAAAAATAGCCCTTTTTCCATTGGCGTTGTTCCTTAGTGTATCACTTGCGCCAATGGGGGAAATCCTTCAAAGAGGGCGCGCCAGCTGGCGCTCTATCTCAAAGTCGCACTAGCGCCAACCCAGTTGGGTAAAGTTTTTAACAAACCAACTTCCGAAGGTTCCTTCTAACCTATTCATGAACTAATTCCAGTTTGAGTTAGTTCAGTTGGGCTTCAAATCCCCATGGAAGGGAAGTAGTTCTCCACCTCTCATGGAAGCTTCCTAATGATAAGGACAATCCCATGAATCTTGTAGATGATCTTATCTCCTTATCCTCCCTCTCTATAAGCTTGTCTCTTTGCCTTTGACAAGCTAGTTAGTAATTCTACTCTTCAAGCTCCAAATTCTAAGTCCCAAAGTCTAAGAATTGCTAAGCTCATGGTAAAAGAGGCCTTGTTCATCCCCATAAGGCTATATCTTTAAGGAGGAGATCTTTGTCCAAGTAACCAAGGAGAGAGAGGCTTGTTTCCCATTCCCTACAAGCTTTGCAAGGCATGTGTTGCTGATCACCCAACTAAAGGAGGATTTGACGTCAGAACTTGGTTGTATTCTTCTTTGTTATCAATAATAATAGACGACTATCATTGTGTTTCCACTCTCATTGTATTTATAATGATGTTTGAGTTGTATCCTTTCTGACTAATACATAGTTGCATTTCTTGGATTTTATGCGTGTATTTGTGTTGTTCTTTGCATGTGCAGGGGTCTGTTCATGAGGATCGTGAGGATTGTGACTAGATGAAGCGAAAGAACGGGAGTTACGAATCTTCTACAAATATAGCATTGGATTCGAGGTAGGCCCTCATCATCGGTCTTTACTTTGCAATTAGGAACCTGCGTGTTAGCGTTGTTTGATTGTTGCTAGACCCCATTTAGGCTAGTGGGATCACCTTTGTCCGTAGAGGGGATTTACCTACACAACAGGATGATTGTGCTTGCAAAGAGAAAACCATACCCACAGCGGCCTAATAGCATTTATCACTTCGATGTCATCAAGATTTTTGTTGTGCATCAACTCACTCAGTTGGGAGTGCCATGGGAAACCTTCATTGCCCATGAGATTTTGAAGGGGCCTCAGATGTTTGCAGAACCTCAAGAGGAAGGTGGACCTTCCAGGCAAAAAAGAAAGCATGAAAGCAGAACTAAAGAGGCCCACATTCCTATGTTTATAACTTATTAAAAGGGGACAAGAAGACTTTTTGCAGCTGCCAAACGAGTATTATCTCCACCAGAGGTGGAAGGGGTCTCGTTCTCTTCACTAGACAACAGGCAAATGTTATATTCGCCTGGGGTGAAAGGGATTTTTCCTTCTTCTTCAGCAGATCAGGTACATGACAGAGAAAAGAAACCATTGCATGATGAAGGACCTTCTGAAGGCCAAGATAGGAATTTCATTTTGATTGAGGAAGAGGACACTGATTCGGGCTACCAAAGCTCAAAACTCAAGGATGTGATCATCAAGGAGAAAGAAGCTGAGATCCAAGCCCTATCACTTGAACTTGAGAGGGCTAAATGGATCATTAATTACCTTGAGCATTATAATAAGAAATTGGAGGACAAACAAACAATCATGGAGCTGCAAACCATAAGGGAAAACCGGCAAGTGGCAAAAAGAAGGAAAATCAAGCTGACTTCACTAGAGCAAGAAATAGAGGCTGACCAAGAATCATGGTTGGAAAGAGTGAATTTCCACCTTGAGAAGCTTCTTGATAAGTCTAATAAGGAGAAGAACATGTTGCACCACATGGCCTATCACTATTTGGCCTGGAACAAAATCTGCAAGACAAGAATAAGAAGCCTAAAAGCCAAGCTAGGGAGAGCCTTAAAGTCTAAAAAGGAGCAAGCTAAAATTAGAATATTGGCTGAAGCTTCCTTGGCTCAGAAAAGTAATTGATAAGCTTGCCTCTTACCAATTTTGAAGAATTTTGGAGAAATTTTTGTCATTTCCTAAATTTTAATTGCAAAACACAGAAATTTTCCTCTGATGCCCAGCGCCACTAGAGTTGCGCATTGAGTTGGTAGGGAATTTTGAGGAATGGCTTATATTTTTGAATTCATCATGAAAGAATATTAAAACCTAAAAAAAATCATGAATTTTGGAGAAGAGCTAGGTCACCTAAAGGGAAAAAAACACCTCAAAAATGCCCTTTCTGCCACTTTTTAGACCCACAGGAAGCAATATTGGGAGAACTGATTTTTGGAGTGGAAAATGGACACCAAATTAAAAAAATTCCTCTTGTCCTAGAAATTAGATAGATAGATCTTTCCAGAAAGCCATATTGGAGCAAATTTGGTGAAGGGGAAGGCCTTGAAAATCAACTTGGAAAAGGCATTTCACATCAAGCAAATGGCACTGCACATCAGGCAAAATTTTGTCAATTTTGCTCAAAAACTCAAATTTCGCCTAGTTTTCCACCAGTTTGACTTTTTCTCTATCATGGTCAAATTCATGATGTAAATTGATGTAATTTGATTTAAAAATGATGAAAATCTACTTAAGGAGGTAGACACATCATTTTTAGGTGGTTTTGAACTGAATGAATAAGTTTCCATAGTTTTAGAGGCAAGTTGTTTTCCTATTTTTCAGTTCCTAGTTTAGATCTCGTTGAAATAGCTCCTAGACTCATGGATTTGACCCCTAATGACTAGCATCGGTGGTTTGATGCCTATATCTTGTACTTTCTTAGTCATTTGTCTTGGCATTGTTTCTTCCTCTGTGATTTAGTTTCTCTTATGTGTATATGTTCCAGTATCTATTTCTTTCTTCATAACTAAATGATTCAAGATTAAAGGGTGGAATCCGTTGATGTTCAATGCTCTCCCTTGGGGTTTTATTTAGTTTTAAATGTTTTCTAATATTTGAAGAGGATTCATGACACTTACATGCCCTTTCTAGCTCCTCACCTGTCTTTAGACTTACCATTACACTCATTTCAAAGTGCTAAAACATTTGCCTACCTGGCCCCACAGAAACCTCTACAAATCTATGTTGATTTCCCGGACCCAAAGCTGCCTTCCCCATCTAATCTAGCAAGTTGTCTTTTGTTCCATCTTTACCCCACATTTGGCATCCTAGTTGCTTTTGCAATAATGGCTGGTGAAAGAGTGAAATTGATGCCAGCAAGTTGTACCCTATTGTCCTCCATGTTGATGACAAATTGCTTAGCCAATTCATGATGATACTTAACCCTCTCATCTAACTCACAAAACTCAAAGCAAGATTGGTATCTGAAACAAGTGGTGGCAAGAGGGCATGCAAGAAGTTTAGTAATTCTAATTGGCTCCTCTCTGATTATCTTCCCACCCTTGTGAGGTATCCTAGGTTGTACATTCCTGTCTCCTGAATTGTCACTTTGTGTTTCTTCCTCATAGCTTGAGTCACTGTTTCTTGCCATAGTGCTTGTCTTAGTAAAATGATGAGATGAAGGTTTGATGAAAAATGATGATGAAAGTGGACAATGGTGATGAATATGAAGAGATTTTACTCTTGGGAAATTAGGGTTTAGTGAGGGATTTAGAGTTTGATGAGGGAAATAGTTGCTTTAGGGGAGTGGGATATAGGAAAATGGGATAAATGGAGTGTATTAGGGTAATAAAAGAGTGAAAAGGGGTTTGATGATGTTTTTGTGAAGATGGGATGATAATTGCACAATAGAATGGCAAACAATGAAGAGAAACTAGGGTTTCATTTTCCACATGCAAGATTTATGAAAAACACTAGTGTGACCTCAAATTCAACCTTAGGAGGATGATTACTTACTTGTAGAATGCAAATATAGCAAATTTGAGGGTTATGGCACGATTTGGGATGATTTAGAACAATCTGGACTGATGCACAATGCATTGGGCCCAATGCGCAGCGCCAGTTCAAAATAACATTGCAGTTTTGCCTCTGATGCACAACGCCTACCTGATGTGCACTCACTACCTCTGATGCACAGCGCTAGGCCAAGTTGCCTTGAAAAACATGGTTTTCTGTGTCCTTTGCTCCAAATCATGATTTTTGACTCTCCAAGGGTATTTTGCACAATGAAATGTCAAATGGCACCCCTTTCAGTTTAAATATGAATGACTTTAAATTTTTTCTTATTCTCAAACCCACTTTTCTAATGTCAAAGTCACTTTTGGTCTTGAGCTCTATTTTTCCATTAAAATTGACTTTTTTTAATCATTTGGTAAACTGATGCATTGATGCTTGTGTTTTTGTCTGCAACGGCTAGAGTTGGCAAGGTGAGCAAGGGCAGCAGCTTTGAACTTATTACATATAGAAAATATTGAAATTACATAAAATATTGAAATTACATGATTCGGAAAATGCCAAGTGAAATGGAATCAGAGGGAAGTTCGACCAATGCACTATATTCAGCGATATTGTTCATAGAACAATTAATACAAATCGCTTGAAAACTCACTAACTCACCACTTCGAGCGAAAATGGCCCATGCTACAAAAGATAGGTTCTACATGTTATCACTCAGGTTGTCCCTAGGCTCCTAATAGGGATACGGCCGAGGTAACCACAAACCAATCTTTGGATTGCAGGTTCTAGCCCACCTGCAATCGGAGAGGGCTCTCTCCTTTTGATTCAACCTTAGTTGATGATTTTAGGCTAGCTTTCTGACTTCAAGGGAGTGTTGTTTGTGATTGGATGGGAGGTAGGATTCTCGAGGAAAGAGGAAAGGTAAGGTGTGATAAGTTTCGAACCATTGGGCATGGAGTCACAGATTGAGGCTTGCGAGTGTTTTCTTGGTCACAAGGGGATACGGAGCGGGATAGCCACACAGGATACAATTATTGGGCTGCTGAAAGTACGGAATGGACATCAGGGATGAAAGGCAAAAGAGAATCATTTAATCGTGCTGAAAAAGAGGAGAAATGGATGAATGGGATCCAGGAGCAGTTAAGAATTCCTAAACATACACTCATATGTGAAAGAAACAGCGTAAACAAGATCATTTAAGAATACATGCTCATAACTATTTCTGAAGAAAACATTGAGAAATGCAGAAATTGAACTTAAGGTGTAATGAAACAAATCTTAAGCTATTCTTTTTTCCTGCAATTTAGAAGGTGGAACGGTGGCAAAAAACGTAAAATTAAACAGAGGAGAGAAACACTTATTGGATCATGTAGAAGCACAGGAATTCCGTAATCATTCCTTGGCCAAGAGAAAACATCAAGTAGTTTCGCAATCCATGCTTTCAAAAATCTTTGATTATGGAAATTATGACAGTTACAGTGTGAGTCTCTGCTCGGAGAAAATGCTGGAAAGAATACAGACCAACAACTACTACCAACCAACCAACCCCTCACAACATTGCTCAGGGTTGTATTTATAAGCAAAATATCGGAAAGACATCATTACAAGTGACCTAGACAGGTCTTCTTAGAGAACTCTTCAAAAATCTAAGTGTTGCTCGAATTAAATGCAAGTAAATCTTTTTGGCTGCGCTGGGGGCAGCTGAATGGGAACAGGTGACGAGGTGGCCCTTGGGGGCTAGATGTGGTGCTGCTCGAATGATTGTGCTTCGGGAACTGCAGCTCGGCTCTAGTGAGAATTAAATATGCAATAACTATGATTTGAGAGCTTCAGGTGTTCTCGCCCTCTTTCTATGAATCTTGCTGGAAGATATTAAATTTTCTCTTGCTTCAGGCCGCTCCTCAAGATTTTCACTGATACTCTTTCCCGCTACATTGATGGCTTCCGCCGTCGACTGATACTCTTTGACACGCTTGAAGCTTGATGACTTGATCTGATACACTTTAAACTCTGTCATTGATCTGCTGCTGTCTTTAAACCGGATCATTTTGGCATGATCGGGCGATTTTCGGGCTTTTCGGCACGCAATGGGCTAAGAAATCAGAAGATTCCCAAAGATTCCTCGAAATGGCCTATTTCCCATAGCAATGCGCGATTCGCGCTAATCGTGCATCAAAAACTGCCTCTGTTTCTTGTTCTAGAGCTCCGAAGTGCGATTTTTCTTCCTGCGCGAAGTTTCGGCTTTCTGGCTGCTGACGTCAGCATGACGTCGGATGTACGGCGGATGATGTCAGCTGTGGTGGGTCCCTGGTATAGAGTGACGTGGTGAGGTGCTGATACTGGAGGTAATGCGATGAAGAAACTCCGATGTGATCGCAATATCGCATCGGCGGGGAACGGAGGGTGGTTGAGTTGGACATTCGGCGCTTGCGACCACCGACCACCGATATCGCAATATCGTATCGGGTGGTGACAAATGGGTGATAACCTGCATGGAGATAAAAGTGCGATGTTGCAATGCGATCTGGCTTTAAGGTTCTATGAAGTGTAAGTTTTGGGGGAAAGAGCAAGTAAGTGGGTGTGAAGGGAATTTGAGGTTTCGGAAGGGGTCTGATTACCTCAGAGGGATTTTATACTTTGGAAGGAGTCCATTGTATCTGGGAGATGGTTTGGAGGTCAAGGGTTCTTGCTAAGTTTCAGATAAACTGAGCAATTCCTGGGGGTACTTATGGTTATTTTTCAACCAGGGGTAGGGATATTACTTAGGGGGATTTTACTTAATATTAATAAGGGGATGTGAAGAATAGGGAGCTAAATAATAATGTTAGTGGTTAATATGGAGGTGGTAAGAAAGCGCTAAGTTCAGAAGATCTTAGGCTGTTGCAAGGGGGTAGAACCATGCTTAAGAGAAAGTATGGAACAACTTTGAGTAAAGCAGATCTTCACTCAAACCAGTGTTATGAAGACGATGGAACTTTAAGAGGTGTCAAGCAGATCTTGACATCTTTTGGGGAAGTTAGTTAATGATTGGGGGAAATAAAGAAGGGGAGTTAGTTATACCTCTTTTGAGCTTCTTGCATACAAATTCTTGTTGATTGTGTCCTGAATGATATGACACCTGAAAACCTGGAACTGGTCAGCAATTAGGATTCAGCAACCTCAGAATTACCTACCCAGCCTACTTACCTAGCATTTTTTCTTCTTTTGTTTGGGGGTGCACTTAGACTTGCAAACCCATCATTCATTTTTCTTTTGATGCTTTCCTATCTACATACTACCCTTATTTCTTCCAGGGCCCAAATTAAACTGTTGGGCTCCTCTGCTTCTCTACCTATCTAAGAATCTGCCAAGATTAAACTGTTTGGACAGATTTACAATCTCTATATTCTAAAACAGGAAATTTAAACCTAGGGAGACCAAGATTAAACTGTTTGGACCTCCCTTTAACCGAAAAATGGCGATACCGGGATAACTTTACAAAATTTGGAAGGTAATTGAATGAACTTGAGTTAGCCTTCTTCACTTGGAGACTGTTAAGCAAATATGGAGCATTGCAGCAAGCAAAGTACGACATATTTGGCCTGTGAAATGCCAATCATGAAAAATGAATAACCTGCTGCAGTAGGAAGCTAACAGTGGCTCCACTCGGGGATGGCTTCTCCTTGCGAGAAGTCAAGAACAGCAGGTCAGAACGCCTTGGTCTTTAGTTTCTTGCTGTCTTCTGCAAAATTTGTTTTCTCCGGCTGCTTTATTCCTTCTACCTACCTACCCTAACCGGCACTTACTTTGCCGTTAGGTGAAATCAAACAACCAGTGCAGCCATTTAAGCAACTAAGAAACAATATGAACTTGCTGACTGATAGTTTCTGAACGTGAAAGAATCATTCGGGTGTATGTCCTCATAATCAAAATTGTGGCATCTACCAGTTGCTGTTGAAGTATTTGGTCTTCACTGAGAAAGCACGCTGACAAACTTGGGTTAAGAAGAAGTTCCATGTAGTCTGCAATGGGATCAATAAACTCATCATGTGAGAGAACTTCTTCTGAATCTTCTTGGTCAGAAGGAGTGGCTGCGTCCTCGGTAGTAAGCCTGGCAGCCGACCATTCTGTGTCTGTCTTGGCAGTGGAGTCATACAGAGTTTGTAAATCAACACGTAGCAGCATCTCCTCCTGAGTTGGGGACGAGAGACTTCGGCATGATTCAGGGTCTTCTTGGTCAGATGGAGTAGTTGCATCTTCGGTAATGATCCTAGCAGCTAGTCCTTCTGCCTTTGCCTTGAAAACCGAATCATACAGAATCTGCAGGTCCTCAGGTAACAGTGTTTCCTCCTGAATAGGGGAAGGGAGAATTCGGCATGATTCTGGGTCACTTGGGTCAATGAAGTAGTTGCATCTTTGGTAATGAGCCTAGCAACTGACCCTTCTGTCTTTGCCTTGGAACCCAGATCATACTCAAACTGTAATTCAGGAGATAACACTATTTCCTTGTGAACTGGGGGAGGAGGATTTTGGTAAAACTCTTGAGGGTCGCGGAAATTATACGACTGTATCTGAGCTCCCAAGAGTTCAATTTCATTCTCATATTTTTCAACAACCAACTCAAGGAAAAGTTTATTCCAGCCGCCTGGTATCTTTGACAATACTGCTCTGAAAAATTCTTCATTAAGCTCAAACTCTGATAAAGTTTCTCTGCATTCATCTAAAGCTTCATCAAATGGAAGTTCCTCCCAGGATTCGATAATTCTCTCTTATTGTTGGTACATGGAGCACTTGGCTGTAACATTTGGTTCATTCCTCAGTGGAGCCTTTGATTGAAATTGAAGTGGAGTCACCAGGTGGATGCCTAGACTCTGAAGTGCCTGATCTCTGACCACCATCAAAGACCAGAACTAATCGTGACAAACTTAGAAGAACAAGAGCACTTTCTCTAGTGGGGTTTAAAGATAAACAAAGCGCTTGAATCCCCAATGGAGTACGCAGGTACAGGTCGACCGAGGCTTTTACAAGTCGGTTTCTTCCCCTGTAGGGCTGCAGACTGGTTTCATTGATTTATCTGAGGAGGTCCCCAGTGGAGTCGCCATTATGTTATCACTCAGGTTGTCCCTAGGCTCCTAATAGGGATACGGCCGAGGTAACCACAAACCAATCTTGGATTGCAGGTTCTAGCCCACCTGCAATCGGAGAGGGCTCTCTCCTTTTGAATCAACCTTAGTTGATGATTTTAGGCTAGCTTCTGACTTCAAGGGAGTGTTGTTTGTGATTGGATGGGAGGTAGGATTCTCGAGGAAAGAGGCAAGGTAAGGTGTGATAAGTTTTGAACCATTGGGCATGGAGTCACAGATTGAGGCTTGCGAGCGTTTTCTTGGTCACAAGGGGATACGGAGCGGGATAGCCACACAGGATACAATTATCGGGCTGCTGAAAGTACGGAATGGACATCAGGGATGAAAGGAAAAGGAGAATCATTTCATCATGCTGAAAAAGAGGAGAGATGGATGAATGGGATCTAGGAGCAGTTAAGAATTCCTAAACATACACTCATATGTGAAAGAAACAGCGTAAACAAGATCATTTAAGAATACATGCTCATAACTATTTCTGAAGAAAACATTGAGAAATGCAGAAATTGAACTTAAGGTGTAATGAAACAAATCTTAAGCTATTCTTTTTTCCTGCAATTTAGAAGGTGGAACGGTGGCAAAAAACGTAAAATTAAACAGAGGAGAGAAACACTTATTGGATCATGTAGAAGCACAGGAATTCCGTAATCATTCCTTGGCCAAGATAAAACATCAAGTACTTTCGCAATCCATGCTTTCAGCAATCTTTGATTATGGAAATTATGACAGTTACAGTGCGAGTCTCTGCTCGGAGAAAATGCTGGAAAGAAGATTGACCAACAACTACTACCAACCAACCAACCTCTAACAACATTGCTCAGGGTTGTATTTATAAGCAAAATATCGGAAAGACATCATTACAAGTGACCTAGACAGGTCTGCTTAGAGAACTCTTCAAAAATCTAAGTGTTGCTGGAATTAAATGCAAGTAAATCTTTTTGGCTACGCTGGGGGCAGCTGAATCGGAACAGGTGACGAGGTGGCCCTTGGGGGCTAGATGCGGTGCTGCTGGAATGATTGTGCTTTGGGAACTGCAACTCGGCTCTGGTGAGAATTAAATGTGCAATAACTATGATTTGAGAGCTTCAGGTGTTCTCGCCCTCTTTCTATGAATCTTGCTAGAAGATATTAAATTTTCTCCTGCTTCGGGCTGCTCCTCAAGATTTTCACTGATACTCTTTGCCGCTACATTGATGGCTTCACCGTCGACTGATACTCTTTAACACGCTTGAAGCTTGATGACTTGATCTGATACACTTTAAACTCTGTCATTGATCTGCTGTTGTCTTTAAACCAGATCATTTTAGCACGATCGGGCAATTTTCGGGCTTTTCGGCGTGCAATGGGCTAAGAAATCAGAAGATTCCCCAAATCTTCCTCTAAATGGCCTATTTCCCGTAGCGATGCATGATTTGCGCTAATCACGCATCGAAAACTGCCTCTGTTTCTTGTTCTGGAGCTCCGAAGTGCGATTTTTCTTCCTGCGCGAAGTTTCGGCTTTCTGGCTGCTGACGTCAGCATGACTTCAGATGTATGGCGGATGATGTCAGCTGTGGTGGGTCCCTGGTACAGAGAGATGTTGTGAGGTTCTGATACTGGAGGTAATGCGATGAAGAAACTCCGATGTGATCGCAATATCGCATCGGCGGGGAATGGAGGGTGGTGGAGTTGTACATTCGGCGCTTGCGACCGCCGACCACCGATATCGCAATATCGCATCGGGTGGTGACAGATGGGTGATAACCTGCATGGAGATAAAAGTGCGATGTTGCGATGCGATCTGGCTTTAAGGTTCTATGAAGTGTAAGTTTTGGGGGAAAGAGCAAGTAAGTGGGTGTGAAGGGCATCTGAGGTTTCGGAAGGGGTCTGATTACCTCAGAGGGATTTTATACTTTGGAAGGAGTCCATTGTATCTGGGAGATGGTTTGGAGGTCAAGGGTTCTTGCTAAGTTTCAGATAAACTGAGCAATTCCTGGGGGTACTTATGGTTATTTTTCAACCAGGGGTAGGGATATTACTTAGGGGGATTTTACTTAATATTAATAAGGGGATGTGAAGAATAGGGAGCTAAATAATAATGTTAGTGGTTAATATGGAGGTGGTAAGAAAGCGCTAAGTTCAGAAGATCTTAGGTTGTTGCAAGGGGGTAGAACCATGCTTAAGAGAAAGTATGGAACAAATTTGAGTAAAGCAGATATTCATTCAAACCAGTGTTATGAAGACGATGGAACTTTAAGAGGTGTCAAGCAGATCTTGACCTCTTTTGGGGAAGTTAGTTAATGATTGGGGGAAACAGAGAAGGGGAGTTAGTTATACCTCTTTTGAGCTTCTTGCATACAAATTCTTGCTAATTTTGTCCTGAATGATATGACACCTGAAAACCTGGAACTGGTCAGCAATTAGGATTCAGCAACCTCAGAATTACCTACCCAGCCTACTTACCTAGCATTTTTTCTTCTTTTGTTTGGGGGTGCACTTAGACTTGCAAACCCATCATTCATTTTTCTTTTGATGCTTTCCTATCTACATACTACCCTTATTTCTTCCAGGGCCCAAATTAAACTGTTGGGCTCCTCTGCTTCTCTACCTATCTAAGAATCTGCCAAGATTAAACTGTTTGGACAGATTTACAATCTCTATATTCTAAAACAGGAAATTTAAACCTAGGGAGACCAAGATTAAACTGTTTGGACCTCCCTTTAACCGAAAAATGGCGATACCGAGATAACTTTACAAAATTTGGAAGGCAATTGAATGAACTTGAGGTAGCCTTCTTCACTTGGAGACTGTTAAGCAAATATGGAGCATTGCAGCAAGAAAAGTACGACATATTTGGCCTGTGAAATGCAAATCATGAAAAATGAATAACCTGCTACAGTAGGAAGCTAACACTACGTACTACGACTAGCACCATCGACGTAACCAACAAATGGTTCCAAAGATTCTGACATCTACAACAAATGCAAAGTGGATTACTTAACAACATAAAACTCTTAAAGAGACACTAACACACACACATGGAATTAAGGCATATATATAGTGATCTTACTACACTCAATTAAGCATAGTAATGTTTAAGTTATAACCCATTTCGGGGATATGAGAATGGAATTCCATCATAATACACCAAATTGTAGGCACCTTTTCCCAAAACACGCTTGACAACGTAAGGGCCCATGCATAGTGGTTCAAACTTTCCTGATCCTAATTTATTAGCTTCTTGATCATAAAGCAAGACTAGGTCTCCTTTTGAGAAAATGTGAGGCTTGACATTTTGTTCGTATTAGGCCTTGATTCATTTCTTATGTGCTTCATTAGTCGATGCAACTTCACGATAGGTTTCATCTGGATGAATGAGTTCTATGAAACATGCTTCTTCATCAAAAGTGTCAGGTAACAAGTCAATTGCAAGTTTAAGAGATGAAATTTCACATTGTATCGGTAAGATTTCCTCCAGACCATACACCAATTAAAAGGGTGTTAATCCAGTTGCATTTCTTACCGAGGTTCGATATGCCCATAAAGAAGAGTACATGATTAAATTCCAGTTTCGTTTATGAACCCCTATCATTATTTCAAGCATTTGTTTAAGGACTTTGTTGATGGCCTCAACTTGTCCATTGGCTTGCAGATAATAAGGAGTAGAACTATGATATGAAAGTACTAACTTGGCAGTTAACTCAACCATCATGTGATTGTGAAAATGTGACCCATGATCTGTAACTATAGCCCGTGGTACACCAAATCGGGAAGCATGTGGTTGAAAAATGAAAGTGCAAGTGTCTTGCCATTTTTGTTTAATGTAGGCATTGCCTCAGCCCATTTTGTGAAATATTCAATGACGACTATAATGTACATGTTGTCCCTTAAGAAACCAATTTCTCGACTGTGTAGAAATTGTGCTTAAGACATTAATGTTTATTATTATTGTCACTTATTTGTATGATGTTTTCTCAAGTGAAGGACCTAAAGGGCTTGAATTTTAACCCTTAATACTTAGGTGATATGAAAGTCTCAGAATTCCATTTGATTGTTGAATAAAATGTTGAGTGAAGAATGATTTGAGAAGTTAGAGACAATATGTTCTTTTTCACAGAAACTATTATCTGTATCATCTTGGGAAGTTAAAGACAATATCCTGTTTTACATTGAAACTATTATTGGTAACTTAGGAGAAATGTAGAAGTAGGAACTTTAAGTACAGGAGCACTCTTTTAAGGAATTTTAACTTCATTCACATAACTAAATAAAGACCTGCAGCTTCATTACCATACTTAAAAAAGGAAGATACATGATGACACATAACAGAGAAATCACAACATACCCAACAATGTGTGGAAAACTCCTGATTCTCTCATTAATCATCAGTTTTATCAAGAATCCAAAAGCCTAGTTTCCAGGTTCTTCAACATTCGAACCCTTTTTCTATAATTTTCCCCTTTTTATACATCATGGGACATTTGGTAATCACCAAAACTGTCAAACTGCTTAACTATCTCCTAACTATCTGAAGTAAAAGTCATTACAGAATATCACATTTGAGGGTAAAAGACACCTCATTCTTATCAAGAAAACAAAACAAAAATAAGTGATAGAAATTAGAATGTGACTAGTGATGGTTGCTCGTTGTTCGGATCTGTGGCTTGAGTATCTGCAAGTTGTAATCCTGTAGATGTCATGATGACAGCTAAACTATTGTAACACAACAAAACTGCATCTTTTCAAAATTATGTGCGTGGACCTATGGGTTATGGGCCCACGTATATATCGAAAATGTTCTAATTGGCAGAAACACAAAGAAACCCTTATGGCCCATATATATATTGGAAGTTTTCTGATTGGTAGAAACACAAAGAAACCCGACCAATCACCATTCCTTTGGAGTTACAGTCATTTGCCTCTAATTTTAGTTATTCTACTAAAACAATGGAATTAGTTGATTTACACAGAATATGGAAAACCTTTAGTTACCATGGAACTGAAAGGAAACAAGACTCCGGTTCATAATATTATCAAGTCCACCTTTTCCAAAAACCTTTACCTTCCCCATGGAACCGAGAAGAAACAAAATTGTAGTTCATAGACTTCTCGAGTCTGAAATTTATAATAAAATTGGTGCACTTATTGATGCAATATCTGTCGCATCTCATCCCTTTTTTATGAGTGGTTGTGATCAATCCAAACTTCAATGGATTAAATTACATTCCATAAACCATCATGTTCTTTTTCTGAATTAAACCTCATCCTTGTTAATGATGCAATTACCATCGAATTTGAATCCTTCAAGTGGACGACCCCGATTAACTGAGGTTTTAACTCAGTTTTATAATTTCTCACGTCTGATTTTGAATTAATCCTCGTCCTTGTTAACCACACAATTACCATTAGATCTACTGCCTGTCGATCGGATGGCTCAGATATTCTCTTGGGTTTCTCACGTTCGCAAGCCATCAATAACATAAAACAAATCATTTCTTTCAAATTTACACATTCTCTATTATTTCTGGTATAACATAATATTTGATTGTTTTTCATTCTTGTAATAAAACTAAAAATAAAATTAAAACGACAATGGATGCTACAACATATGGCTCCACCTGGGGATAGTGCTTTTGCCACAAAAGTACTAAGAACCGCAGATCCATGCCTTCACCTCAGGAATGAAGTCATATGTTGCTTAGCCAATTTTAAATTCTATGGAATTTGTACAATGAATTCACTCCAGTATTTACAATGACAAGATGCTTGTGCTTCAAAACTGAAAATAATGTTTGAGGCACTACCCATCGATAAGCAGATGCAAATATTCACCATCAAGTTTCTCTAGGAGGAATGTATTATTTTCACTTTCTTCTATAATTCTAAATGGGCCATACTAGAGAGGATCAAACTTCC
The DNA here is from genome assembly GCA_000404065.3 of Pinus taeda. Taxonomy (NCBI): domain Eukaryota; kingdom Viridiplantae; phylum Streptophyta; class Pinopsida; order Pinales; family Pinaceae; genus Pinus; species Pinus taeda. The sequence continues at coordinate 78,703 of APFE030549429.1, read as the reverse complement.
CATGCGTTCCCTTATCTTCTCTTCTAGTATCCCACCTTAATACCAGGTCTCCAACGTTAAAATCAATTTCTTTCACCTTTCTGTCAAAAATACCCTTCATCTATGACTGATACATAATCAAATTATATCTTACCTTATCCCCACTTTCACTCATCTCCACTACCTTATGCATCCTTCTTATCAAAGCATTGGGCTCTTCTTTTGCCTCTTGAATCATTGTAATCACATGTTTCACAAGCTGACTAGGGAACAAAGTTTGAGTTCCATACACTAACTCAAAATTTGATTTGCCTGTAGACCTTTTTGTAGTCACTCAGACAGCCCATAGAGCAAAATTTAATTTAGAGTCCAGACCTTTCTGATTCTCTGCAATAGTTTTCTTAAGGATCTTCATCAATGTTTTGTTAGTGGATTCAGCCAATCCATTTCCCTGTGGATGATAAGATGTTGAATGAGATAAAATAACATTATACTTCTGATAAAAAGAAAGAAAATTACTTGAACTGAACACTTGAGCATTATCTTTTATTATTTTGATAGGGCATCCAAATCTACTAAAAATATTTTCCTCTAAGAACTTCATCACCACCATTTCATCTTCCCTTTTAGTAGGTATAGCTTCTACCCACTTGGTGAAATAATCAGTAGCTGTGAGAACCCACTTGTGTTATCCACTTGAAGGTGGGTTAATTTCTCTAAAAAAATCTAGTCCTCATTGTTTAAATGGTTCTTCTATGAAGACTGGGATCAAATGCAAGCGAGCTAGCCTCTTCTTCTTAGCAAAAAGCTCACACTTCTGACAACTTCTGAGAAACTTATATGTATCATCAAATAGGGTAGGAAAATAAAACCCCGCTAAGAGGATTTTATGTGTAGTAGCCTTCCAACTATAATACACCACATACTTCTCATGATAATATTTAATGGTCTCTGTAAATTCATCTTTTGTTAAACATAGAAATAAAATTCCCATAGGATCCTTCTAATACAATCTGCCCTCAACAATCACATATGGCTATGCTTTGATTTTTAATGCTCTATATTTTGTCCTATCCAAATATTGAGTACAAGAGGGAAAACATAAATAATGGACTATGTGCTTGTACCATTCTGAACATAAAAATTTATATCAGATCTTCATACCTCGGTTTGATTTTTCTTCATCTTCTTCAATTACTTCCTCATTTCCAGGTGTTAGCATGTTGATTCCCAATGCTTAAAAATTCGACTCTGTCAACATCTTTGCCAATACCTACCCTTTCACAAGCTTTGTGGGCTTTATGTCTAGGTCATACTCTTGAATCTTGGCTATCCATTTTCCTCTTTTTCCTTCTACATCACTCTGGACTAAGACATCCTTTACTGCAACATTTGGCACATAAGCAATGATCAGTCACTACAGCACATAAGTCCTGAAGGCCTTCACGGATTTTACCAAATAATATACTTGTTTTTCAAGAACATTGTACTTTAGTTCAGCATCTCTGAGAATCTTGTTAATGAAAGCAACTGGATGCTCCTTCTCTTCATCATTTTTCTGTAACAAAACAATAGCTATTGAATTAGGTGATGCAAATCAAAAAACTTGAAAAGGTTTTTCATAATCAGGGATAATTAAAATTGGAGCTGCTTGTAATGCTTCTTTAATCCTGAAGAATGACTCTTTGGCTTCCTTGGTCCCATGTGGCTCATTTTCCTTCTTCAAGATATTGGTAATTTCTTTTATATTTTCAGCATAATTGGACACAAACCTACTTAGAAAATTTACTTTTCCCATAAATTTTTGGACATCCTTCTTACTCCTGGGTAGGCCTATTTTCTGCACAGCTTGCACCCTTGTTGAATATATCTTCACTCCATCTCTAGAGACAATGTGCCCGAGTAGTTTTCCCTCTTCTAGAGAAAAACTAGACTTCTTAGGATTCAAGGAAAGCCCAAATTTTCTACATTTCTCAAAAGTATTTTTAAGAGGGTCCAGATGCTCCTCATCAAACTTAGAGAAAACAATGATGTCATCCAAGTATATTTACACTGGTTGAGGCAAGCTGCCTCTAGTTATCTTCAACCAAATTTGCATTGCCATGCAGTATGAAGCAACAAAAGTGCTATATACAGGTGAATTACTTTCTCCGTTCTTTGTGATTGTTTTTACAATATTGTTTCTCTGTACAACCTCCTTTCTTCTCCACCAAAACTTGGTATGACAGCATCAATAAAATTTTCAGAACACCACCCTATTAAGCCCCCCATGACCTAGATAGTAACATTCCAAACCTAGCAGGGATATCTGCTACCACTACATCCATTACCAAGCTTCTATCTGGGATCTGGGCTAGTGACACCACCATATCTTTAATAACCCTCAGACACTTGACTTTGTTTGAATCAAAAGAATACAGGCCTCTATAATGTTTAGTAACTTTTAGGTTTAGTTGTTTCATCACTGATAGTGGCATAAGGTTATGTGCAGCTTCTGAATCAAACATACAATTATGCAAGAGGAAATCATGAATCAATAAATAAATGGAGAAATTAGGTGTTGAAGAATATACCTCCTCCACATGTGGACCAAAAACCACTACTAGTTTATCTTCTTGCAGATTCATAGTGCCATTTATATTCACATTCTAAGATAGATTGATAAACTCAGAAATATCTCTTTGATAAACTGGTGTTTTGACAACTCTGTGAGGGGCACTTGAATTCTGATGTTTTCTAATTCTTTAGTAAGACTAAACAAATGGACCTGTTTAGTATTCCTTTCATTTTCATCTTCACTTTTCTTCATCATTGAAATATCTTGTGGAATAGAAACAAGTTTTTCTAAAGGAATTTTATCACTTTTGTCATGAAAAGACTCACCTTGAATTATTTGAGTCTTGCTATTTGTATTTTTTTGTTGCTTTCCTTCATTTAATTGTTTAGAGGATGTGGTTCTTGTGGAGTCACCTTTTGTAGGGGAGTGGGAACTTGCTTATCACCTTCATTTTCTTGAACTCTAGATATTTTCGTTGATCTCTAGTCATATTTCTTATGTAATTATGCCTGCATAAAATAAAAAAATTGCTTCCAATATTCATCAATTTCATTCTCATCATAAATGGCATCTATTTTAGTATATTCATATTCTTCTCCCTCAATGCCTAGTTCATGTTCATCCACTGCATAAAATGTAGAAATATGATCGTCATGGTCCCTGGAATACTCTGGTACTTCATCAGGATCTGCCTCTAAGTAAAGTGGTTCTTGAACCTGATATTGATCTTTTCTCTCCTTCTGCAAAATTTGCAGAGGTTGTCTTCTATATTGATGATTAAATTTTCTATTCTATTGTGCTTTCCTCTGGGAATTTTACTCTCCAATTCCAATTTAATCAATTTATTAGACAAATTTTTAATTACATTATTCATATCCTATAATTTTTGACTTCAAGAGGACTCCAGTTTAGCCTTTCCCTTATCTCGGATAGGCTATGTCTCTGGTGCTTTACCTATAGCCACCAGATTTGCTTTTATTTCTAAGGCATCGGTTCGGATCTAATCAAGGATTTTGGATCTTCTCTCCCTCAATGTGAACCCAAAATCTGGTTCAAATGCCCCTGCAAAACTTATTTTTGCTCCAGTAGGAGGGGGATTAATCTCCACTGGAAGACTATTGTATAGTTTATTGAACCTTCTGATGAACTCAACAACACTTTCATCAGATTTATTCTTAATAGCATTAAACTCTGTGAGTGAATACCCATGTTCTGTTTTCTCTCCCCATCTCTTCCCATGTAGGAATAGAGTTATTAGAAAGCCCTTTAAACCACTTCCTTTCTTCTCCATCCAAGGATTGCACAAAAATTATTAAAACAACATCCAAGTGTTCAACATTGGGATTTTCTGCAAAACTACAAAACACTGCCATATGCTTCTCTACTGTTTGTTCATAGGAAGAATCTTCAAGTATTCTTGAGGCATTTGATTCAACTATTGTGGCAATTGAATAGGTACATACCTATTTAGAAAGAATGCAGGTGCAGCCATGTTTACTCCTAAGTTGATTGAACTTTGAGTACCAGTAGATGTAGAACCTGGATGAGGAGTAAATGAAGTTTGAAAAGGTGGCAATGTAGTTATAGGTTTAGATTGAATAACTATAGTGGCTACTGAGAAAGAAACAAACTCTAAAGATTGTTCTTGACAGTTCGGTTCTTGAAATGAAGTGGATGTAAAAGTTAACTTTTGGTCAAACAATGGTGATTGTTTGGATGAAAGATGTGTTGAACTACTGCCAGGTGCAGACAGTGTAGGACTTGGTGTAAATGGAGTTTTTGGCCTTTCAACCCTCTTGGAAACTAGTCTCTCAGGGTTTGAAAGGACTTTAACCTTTTGTTGTGAGGTATCTAACCTCGTATGAGGCCTCTTTGAAGCCAAAGTTATCACTTTATATTCAATACAGCCAAATATTTCCTCCTCACTGAATAGCCAGAGGACAATATTAAAAACCCAGGGAAATGTTTTCTTGACTTCGTTCCCCTACAATGGCTCCAATAAATGTTGTACCTTAAGAAACCAATTTCTTGGTTGTGTAGAAATTGTATGTTACACAGCAATTTGTCACCGTCCCTGCTACCCCTCTCCCGTATCTTGGAGGACTCATCTGGGACCTATGAGAAATGGCACGACCTACAAACACTTGCATTGCATTCCTCTGAGCATGAGCTTTGTTTGCCCTGAAGACATCTCCTGCTAAAAAACCCTAAAAGCAACTCTTTTTCCATTGGTGCGGTCCCATAGTGTAGCCCTCCCACCAAGGGGGAAAATCCTCCAAAGAGGGCGCGCTAGTTGGCACTCTGTCATAAAGTCACACCCGCACCAACCATATACAGAGGTGTTTTTTAACAAATAAATGGCGGAAGTTTCGTCTTAACAAATTCCTGGACTGCTATCTATCTTGAGTTGGGTGGTTCGGCTACAAATTTCCATAGAGAGGAAGTGGTTTACCACCTCTCATGGAAGCTTCCTTGATGATATGGCCAATCCCATGATTATTGGTTATGATCCCAACTCCCCTTCCTCCATCTATAAAAGCTTGCCCATTTCCTTTGCAAGCTAGTTCCAGAGTTTCAGAATTCCAAAATTCCCAAGAGCTTCATGCTGCAAGAGCCTTCTTGATTCCCTTAAGGCCAAATCCAAGCAAGGAGATTATTGTCCAAGATCCAAAGAGAGAGGCTTGTCCTTATTCCTGACAGGCTTTGCGAGACATGTGCTGCTGACTACTCACCAAAGGAGAATCCAGTGTCAGAACATTGGTTGTGCTCCCCTTTGATTAATTATTAATGAACGACTATTGGTTACGGTTCCACTCTTGTTTGTGAGAATAATTTCGGCAAAATCACATAAAAAATCATTTGTCAACACGTTTCGAACCAACCAGTGTGGTTCATCGTCAGGACAAGTTGAAGATCCAATCTGAGCGAACAGTTAAATAGGGATAGCAAGCCATTCCAACAACTAAATTTTTCTGAGTAACAGTTAAAGGACCTCTAACGGCAAGGTTTGAGTAGGTCAAGGGGAGGGACCAAAATTTTTATTTAATTATTTTATTTATCAATAAATTTCTTATTAATATATATTATAAATATATAAATATATATAATTATAATATATTATAATATTTAAATATAATATATAATATATATATATAATATATAAATATGCATAATATATTATTTATTAATATTTTATATTAGGAGTTTCTATAATCGACTTTTTGAGATTCGGTGACGGAAATACTGCCGGAAGAAATTGAGGTAATCTTGATTTGTTGCAGTTAAAATGGTTTTTTAACTGCATATTTGGATTCAGCACCCTGAAAAACCCCTTGGATGCTTTGATTGTGCAGAAATTAGCTATAAAACTTGTGATTCCAATAAATTGCTGCCGGATTTTGACCGGAAAAACCTGCCAGAAAGGCTTTCAAAAAGTCTCATTATAGACAACTTCTTATTATTATTACCAATATTAATATCATTATATTAATAATTTTATTTACCAATATATATTTTCTAATTTATTAACCATAATAATATAATATATTCATAAATAATTATTTATTTAAATTATTAGAAATATAATGGTAAACAATATTGTTAATACACCTATCATTTTATTATAAGGTATATCTAGATCTAGCACTTTAATTAAAATTAATTTGTTTATTTTATTTATATATTACTTATTATATATTTAATTAAATAATATATTATTAAAATCTTGTTTAAATATATTATTTAATAAATATATTTACCAGTTACATAATTTTTTTTAAATATATTAATATAACATATTACCATATATTAATATTAAATCATTAATAATATTAATTTTTTAAATTGATGTTAAATATTATTAATTTATACTATATTTTTATTAATTTCAAAGTAAGACTTAAATCTAAGAAAAACTAAGGAATATTATTTTTACCTTTATTTTTATATTTATTTATTTATTAATTTATTAATATTACTATTATGAGAAAGTAATAAAAATATAAACCACTATCATATTATTAAGATATAGAAGTTAATAATATTATCATTAATCTTAACTCATGGTTAATATTTCTAGCTTGTAATAATTTCAAAAGGACTAAAATTATTATTATTACTAGGGCTATTATCGTATTATTTATAATAGTTCAAGAAATAACTTTAACATAAGGCTAATTTCATTTAGAGGGGAAAGGGTTCAAACAAAAGGATTATTATTAATTATATCATTCAAACTGGATTGAGGGAGGAATACGAAACACAAGACAAGCAGGAATGAGGAGGCTAGGAAGATAGGGCTGGGATCCAGCAACTGCTAATCTTCCAGCCATCATCCCTATTAAGACTTTTAGGCCTTTTTTCAATTTCAAGGGCCTCCCTAAAATTCTGATGGTGAAACTACGCAACTTTTGCAATGACACGAGCCTCTTCAATACAGACATGATGTTTAGTCTTCTCGGCATGCTTTGCAAGGGCCGAGGACTTGGCCCTTCCATGCTTTAAGTCTGCAGAATGCTCATTAATCCTTTGATTAATAGAGCGACCGGTCTCACCAATGTATGGTGTCCCACAGGAACAAGGAATGACATAGACACCCTTCATGTCTTTAGGGTCAATAGGATCTTTTACAGACCTAAGAGAGCCACAGATGGTATTAAAAGGTCTAAAAGTTGCGGGAACATTGTGCTTCTTCAAAATCCTGGCAATCTTGTCAGTGGTTCCTTGGATGTAAGGTAGGTGAACCCCCATGACACAATATTTGGGATATTTATGGATTGAAGGCTCCTTATGGGCCTTGAGGAAGGCTTTCTGACCCAGGTGTCTACTGTGACCATTTTTGACAAAGACATCTAGGAGATGAGCCTTCTCCTTTTCCAAGCTCTTTTCATCAGATATTCTCACTGCATGGGTAGCAAGAGTGCTAAGAACACCCAGCTTCTGAGCGGGGAAATGATGGGAGCTAGCATGCAGATACTGATCAGTATGAGTTTTCTTTCAAAAAACCTAGTGAGAAAAGGAACCATCCTCATTATTAGATATGAGAACATCTAGGAAAGGAAGACATCTATTGACTTCCTTTTCCATAGTGAATTTTATGGCGGAGGACTGGTTATTGAGATGACGGAAGAAAAGATCCAACTCACCAAGACCATGAGACCAAACGACACCTGTGTTGTCTACAAATCTCTTCCATAGCTTCGGTAAGAGACGAGAGGAGGCCAAAGATTTGGACTCAAAATCCTCCATAAAAATATTAGCGACAACAGGAGACAAGGGGGAGCCCATGGCGACTCCACGGGTTTGCTCATAGAACTCACCTTCGAAGCTGAAAAAGGTGGAAGTAAGGCACAACTCAACCAACCGAGTGGTATCAAGGTCAATAAGCTTGTTGATAACCTCCATGGCCTCATTGATGGGAATACAAGTGTATAGGGAGACCACGTCGAAACTTACCAGAATGTCCTCGGGTTCAAGCTTAATCCTCTTAAGATCATCAATAAATGAGGCAGAGTCTTTGACGAAAGACTCTGTGCGACCAACTAAGGGTCTCAGCTTCAAGGCGAGGAATTTGGCAAGGAGGTAAGTAGGACCACCTATGGTGTTGACAATGGGTCTCAAGGGAACCCCTTCCTTGTGGACCTTTGGAAGTCCATAGATCCTAGGTGTAATGGGGTTGCCCTCTATGAGTTTTTGGGAAAGAGGATGTTATTATTTGTGATGATGATGAGTTATGTCTTTTCTGACTGACATATAGTTGCGTATACTAGATTTTATGCTTGCGTTTGTGTTGTTTCTTGTATGTGCAGGTGTCCATTCACGGAGATCGTGAGGATTGTGATCTGCCGGAGTGGAGGAACGAGAGCACCGCCTCTCCTACAAACAATAGCATTGGAATCCAGGTAGGCCTTCATCACTGGTTTGTTAATTTGCAATTAGGAACTTGTGCTATAGCATTTGATGATTGTTGCTAGACCCGGTCTGGGCTAGTAGGGATCGCCTCTGTCCGCAGAGGGGATTTACCTCCTCAACATTGTACTTAAGACATTAATGTTTATTATTATTGTCACTTATTTGTATGGTGTATCCTCAAATGAAGGACCTGAAGGGCCTGACTTTTAACCCTTAATACTTGGGTGATATAAGAGTCTCAGAATGCCATTTGATTGCTAAATAAAAATGCTAAGTGAAGAATTCTTTGACAAGTTAGAGAAAATATGTTGTTTTTAATAGAAACTATTATGAGTAACATTTTGGGTGTTAGGTGTGGAGCTTGATTATCTTCTATATTCAAAGTTATCGCCGCATGCCCGTAAAATATTCATTGCGGGGGGGCTCTTAGGGGGGCGACTGTGACCTTTTGGGAGCCCCCCCCCCTGGCGGGGGGACCCCAAAGCTAAGAATATATATAAAATTTCCTTGTAAAATGTTGTAATTTCATAGTCAATTTGGACTATTCATTAGGCGAATATTTGATGATAGGGTTTTTTGCCCTAAAAGGCAGCCCCTTGCTATATATGAGGGAATTGTATTGTGTCTATGTAGATTATATTCTGAGTGAGGAAGAGAGAGAAGATTGAGAGTGAAGAGGGAGTTACAGTGGATCTGCTGTAGGTTGTATCTCTTAAGTTTGCTGGATAATATAAAAAGAAGGACTAGTTGTTTCTCTGTGGACATAGCCCAAACTGGGTGAACCACTTATATATATGTCTATTTTGTTTTATGTGTTTTTTGTGTTTATATTTCTACAATATTTTATGTGTTCCATTACTCTGTAATATATAATATTCTAACAATTGGTATCAGAGCCGAAAGTCTATTTGGCAAATAAACTCACAGGAGAGAAGGATTCCTGGTTTGAGTGGGAGAAATGGCAGAAGATGGTAGGTTTAGGGTCGAAAAATTCAACAGTGAAAACTACTAGCTGAGGAAGATGTAGTGGAAGATTATCTGTATCAAAAATATTTGTACCAACCATTGAGCAGAAAGACAAAGAAGCCGATGAGTATGACAGACACAAAATGGGATATTCTCAACAAAAAAGCACTTGGAACAATACGGATGTGCCTACCGACGTCAGTAGCCTCTAATATTTCAAAGGAAATGACAACAGAGGGTTTAATGTCGACATTGGCCAAACTATAGGAAAAATCCTTGGCCTCAAATAAGGTATTTCTTATGAAGAATTTATTTGATATGAAGATGTTAGAAGGTGGATCTGTTGCTAATCATTTAAATGAATTTAATACATTTACCACTCAGTTAAGTTCTGTAGGGGTAACTTTTCTTGATAAAGTTAGGGCTCTTTTATTTCTGTGCTCATTTCCAGAAAGTTGGAATGATTTAGTTATGGCCATTAATAACTCTGTCTCTGGATCTAGGACTTTAACGTTTCATGATGTTTTTGGTGTAATCCTTAGCGAGGAAATGCGATGGAAAAGCTCTGGTGAGACATCAGGTAATGCTTTGACTGTAGAGACTAGGAGAAGAAAAATAGAAAGAGGAAAGAGCCTTGGATATCAAAGTAAGTCAAGAAAAGGTAGATCCAAGTCCATATTGGGGATAGTGTGCTGGAAATGTGGGGAGAAAGGACACCTAAAGAAATATTGAAGTCTCGAAAGAGAAAAGAAGGAGATGCGCAGCAAGAAATCAATCATGAAGTGAATGTAATAGGTGATGTGTTGCAAGATGATTTGATCCTTTCATTAGAAAATATTATTGATGCCTAGGTGGTAGATTCAGGGGCCTCATTGCATGCCACACCTGATAGGAGACATTTTTATGATTATTTCTAAGGAGAGTTTGGACAGGTTCAATTGGTGATGATAAACCCTGTAAAATCATTGGAATGGATACAATTTTCATAAAACAAAAAAATTTAAATAAATGGCTATTGAAGGAGGTAAGGCATGTTCCAGATCTAAAGAAAAATCTGATTTCAACAAGGTAGTTGGGAGGTGAAGTTTGCATAACTACTTTCATAGATAAAACCTGGAAGGTCACTAAAGGATCCCTGGTAATAGCGAAAGGAGGAAAGTTTGGTACATTGTATTTATGCAATGGTATTTCTAATTATGTTAATGCTTTAACCTCTACATGAGAAGATATATCGTTGTGGAATCATAGGCTCGAGCACATGAGTTAGAATGGGATGCAGATTCTTCACTCAATAAATTTGTTGCCAGTTTTGAAACATGTTGATTTAAAATTCTGCGAGAATTGTGCTTATGGAAAACAGAAGAGTGTAAGATTCCTTAGAGTTGGGAAATAAAAGAAGAGCAAAAAATTAGATATTGTGCATACAGATGTATGGTGACCGCTCAGGTATCATCTCTTGGTGGCTCTCAATATTATGTTACTTTTATTGATGATGCAACAAGAAAAACCTAGATTTATTGTATTCGAAATAAATCTGATGTATTTCATACTTTCAGGAAATGGAAATCTTCGGTTGAAAATGAGACAGGAAAAAGGTTGAAGTGTCTCATATCAAACAATGGAGGTGAATATTGCAACAAAGAGTTTGATAGTTACTGTTCAGATAATGGAATTTGTAGAGAGAAGAAAGTTCTAGGAACACCACAAGAAAATGGTGTGTCAGGAAGGATGAACAATACAATCATGGAGCGTGCAAGGTGCATGAAATTACATGCAAGATTGCCTTTACAATTTTGGGAAAATGCTATAGATTCCATTGTTTATCTAATAAACAGAGGGATTTCAAGTTCCTTGGATGGTGGTATTCTAGAGGAGGCATGGGTAGGTAAAAAGGTAAACTACACTTTTTAAAGACTTTTGGTTGTGAAGTCATTGTCCACATTCATAAAGAAAATAGAACAAATCTTGAGGCAAAATCAAATAAATGTACCTTTATTGGATGTGGTGTTAGTGATTTTGGTTATCTCTTTTATGATTATGAAAAACACAGAATCATTAGGAGAAGAGATGTCATATTCAATGAAAAGGTTTTGCATAAGGATCAGTTGCAGGAAAAGAAACAGGAAAAAGAAAACAGAGAATCACAGAAAAAGTGATGGTGCCTGCAAATCATAATGATCAACATCCAGAACAACAACCACAACAACAACAAACACCTCAAACACTTGAAAGTGGTGTTAAAAGATCTACCAGGATAAGTAGACCCCCTGAATGATACTCTCCTTCATTATATTATGTATTACTGATTGATTATGGTGAAATAGAATGTTATGAAGAAGTAGTGTAGGTAGAAACTAGGAAGAAGTGAGAGCAAGCCATGAAAGAAGAGATAGAGTCCTTAGCAGATAACTAGACTTGGGACTTAGGCAGGTTGCCTGGAGGTAAAACAACATTACAGAATAAATGGGTTTATAAGTTGAAGGAAGAAGATGGAGGTATAAAAAGGTATAAAGCTAGACTTGTGGTAAAAGAGTTTGCACAGAAAAATGGTATAGACTTTGATGAAATATTTTCTCTTGTTTTTATAATGACTTCAATCACAACTATTTTAAGTCTTGTAGCAGTTGAAGGTTTGCATCTTGAGTAGTTAGATGTAAAGACAACCTTTCTCCATGGGGATTTGGAGGAAGAGTTATATATGCAGTAGCCACAAGGATATGAGATAAAAGGGAAGGAGAAAGTAGTGTGCAGGTTGAAGAAGAGCTTCTATGGCTTAAAATGGGCTCCAAGGAAATGGTATCTAAAATTTGACAGGTTTATGTCTGAACAAGGTTATACTATATTTCACTCTAATCATTGTGTTTATCTCAAAAGGAAAAATGATGGCAGCTATATTATATTGTTATTGTATGTAGATGACATGCATGTTGTAGGTTCTAACATGCAGGAAATAAATGTGCTCAAAAGAAAATTGGCAAACTCATTTGAAATGAAGGATTTGGGTGCTACAAAACAAATCCTTGGTATGAGAATAACTAGAGACAAGAAGAATCGCAAATTAACATTGTCTCAAAATGAGTACATAGAAAAGGTGTTGAAAAGGATTAATATGCAGAATGCAAAACCAGTTAGTATATCTTTGGCTAGCAATTTCAAGTTAAGTAAGGCAGAGTGTTCCAAGACTCAAGAAGAAATGGCTTATATGTCTAAAGTTCCATATGCATCAGAAATCAGAAGCTTAATGTATGCAATGGTATGCACAAGGACTGATATTCCACACTTAGTGGAAGTTGTAAGCATGTACACAAATAATCCAGGAAAAGAACATTGGATGGCAGTGAAGTCGATTCTCAGGTATTTGAGAGGTACCACAAATCAAGAATTATGCTTTGGTGGTTCAAACATTGCTCTACAAGGATATGTTGATGTAGATATGGTGAGTAATAGAGATAACAGGAGGAGCACAACAGGGTGTGTGTTTACTGTAGGTGGAACAACTATCAGTTGAATCTCAGAACTGCAAAGTGTTGTTGCACTCTTAACAACAGAAGTAGAATATGTTGTTGCTACAAAGGCTAGTAAAGAAATGACTTGGTTACAAAGGTTTCTGGATGTATTGGGTAAGAAGCAGATGTTGGGCAAGTTATATAGTGAGAGGCATAGTGCCATACATCTTGCAAAGAAATCTCCATTTAATTCCAAGACTAAGCATATACAACTCATGCACCATTTCATATGGTCAGCATTGGAAGATGGACAGTTGAAATTGGAAAAGATACACACTAGTTAGAATCCTATAGATATGTTAAAAAAAGTTGTAACCATTGAGAAACTGAGAATCTGCTCAGTTTCAATTGGCTTTCAAGTATGATGAAGAAGATGAGAAATAGCCAGGTCCAATGTGGAGTCATTTTCCAACAAATGAAGCAGTGGTGGAGTTGTTATAATCAGTCTCCAAGTGGGATATTGTTGTATGTGGAGCTTTATTATCTTCTATATTCAAAGGTACGCCACACTGGACCCCAGTTTTAAATGGGGTAGCAACGCCGCTGCCCATAAAATATTCATTGTAGGGGGTGTCCACGGGGGCGGTTGCGACCTTTAGGGAGCCCCCCCTAGTGCGGGGATCGAAGGTAGTGCCCCTGAAGCTAAGAATAGATGTAAAATTTCCTTGTAAAATGTTGTAATTTCATAGTCAATCTAGACCGTTCATTAGGCAGAGATATGACGGTAGGGTTTTTTGCCCTAGAAGGCGACCCCTCACTATATATGAGGGAATTGTATTACGTCTATGTAGATTAGTATTATGAGTGAGGAAGATAGAGGAGATTGAGAGTGAAGAGGCAGTTATAGCGGATCTGCTATAGGTTGTATCTCTTCAGTTTGCTGGATAATATAAAAATAAGGACTGGTTGTTTCTCCGTGGACGTAGCCCAAACTAGGTGAACCACGTATATCTGTGTCTCTCTTGTTTTATATGTTTTCTTTGTTTATATTTCTACAATATTTTATGTGTTCCATTTCTCTATAATATATAATATTCTACAACCGGTATCAGAGCCGAAGGTCTATTTGACTTATAAAATTGCAAGAGAAAAGGGTTCCTGGTTCGAATGGGAGAAATGGTAGAAGATGGTAGGTTTAGGGTCGAAAAATTCAACGGCAAAAACTACTAGCTGTGGAAGATGCAGATGGAAGGATTATCTGTATTAGAGATATATGTACCAATCATTGAGCGGAAAGAAAAAGAAGTTGTCGAGTATGATAGAAACAGAATGGGATATTCTCGACAAAAAAGCACTTGGAACAATACTGTTGTGCCTAGCAGTGTCAGTAGCATTTAATATTTCAAAGGAAATGAAAACAAATGGTTTAATATCGACATTGGCCAAACTATAGGAAAAATCCTCGGCCTCAAATAAGGTATTTCTTATGGTGCATTTATTTAATATGAATATGTTAAAAGGTGGATCTGTTGTTGATCATTTAAATGAATTTAATACAGTTACCAGTCAGTTAAGTTCTGTACGGGTAACTTTTGATGATGAAGTTAGGGCTCTTTTATTTCTGTGATCATTGCTAGAAAGTTGGAATGGTTTAGTTATGGCCATTAGTAACTTTGTCTCTGGATCTAGTACTTTAAAGTTTCATGATGTTGTTGGTGCAATCCTTAGTTGAGGAAATGCGACAGAAAATCTCTGGTGAGACATCAAGTAATGCTTTGACTACAGAGACTAGAGGAAGAAAAATAGAAAGAGGAAAGAGCCATGGATATCGAAGTAAGTCAAGAAAAGGTAGATCCAAGTCCAGATCAGGGATAGTGTGCTAGAAATGTAGGAAGAAAGGACACCTGAAGAAAGACTACAAGTCGTGAAAGGGAAAAGAAGGAGATACGCAACAAGAAACTAATCATGAAGTGAATGTAACAGGTGATGTGTTGGAAGATGCTTTGATTATTTCATTAGAAAATATTATTGATGCCTAGGTGGTCGATTCAAGGGCCTCGTTCCATGCCACACCTGATAGGAAACATTTTTATGATTATATTCAAGGAGATTTTGGGCAATTTCGATTGGGTGATAATAAACCCTGTAAAATCATTAGAATGGGTACAATTTTCCTAAAACAACAAAATGGAAATCAGTGGATATTGAATGAAGTAAGGCATGTTCTAGATCTGAAGAAAAAATTGATTTCAATAGGGTTGTTGGGAGGTGAAGTTTTGCATAACTACTTTCACAGATAAAACCTAGAAGGTCACTAAAGGATCCCTGATAATAGCGAAAGGAGGAAAGGTTGGTACATTGTATTTATGCAATGGTATTTCTAATTCTGTTAATGATTTAACCTATACAGGAGAAGATATGGTATTATGGCATCATAGGCTCGGGCACATGAGTGAGAAGGGGATGCAGATTCTTCACTCAAGAAATTTTTTGCTAGGTTTGAAGCATGTTGATTTAAAATTTTGTGAGAATTGTGTTTACGGAAAACATAAGAGAGTCAGATTCCTTAGAGTTGGGAAAGAAAAGAAGAGCGAAAAATTAGAGCTTGTGCATAGAGATGTATGTGGACATGCCCAAGTATCATCTCTTAGTGGCTCTCATTATTATGTTACTTTTATTGATGATGCAACCAGAAAAGCCTAGATTTATTGTTCTTGAAATAAATCTAATGTATTTGATACTTTCAAGAAATGGAAATCTTTGGTTGAAAATGAGACAGAAAAAAGGTTGAAGCGTCTTAGATCAAACAATGGAGGTGAATATTGCAGCAAAGAGTTTGATAAGTATTGTTCAGAGAATGGAATTCATAGAGAGAAGACAGTTCCAGGAATACCACCAAAAAATGGTGTGTCAAAAAAGATGAACAAGACAATCATGTAGCGTGCAAGGTGCATGAGATTGCATGCAAGATTGCCCTTACAATTTTGGGAAGATTCTATAGATACCACTTTTTATCTAATAAACAGTGGGACTTCAAGTTCCTTGGATGGTGGTATTCCAGAGGAGGCATGGACAGGTAAAAAGGTAAACTACTCTTTTTTAAAAACTTTTGGTTGTGAAGCCTTTGTCCACATTAATAAAGAAAATAGAACAAATCTTGAGGCAAAATCAAAGAAATGTACCTTTATTGGATATGGTGTTAATGATTTTGGTTATCTCTTTTATGATTATGAAAAGCACAAAATCATTAGGAGTAGAGATGTCATATTCAATGAAAAGGTTTTGTATAAGGATCAGCTACAAGAAAAGAAACAAGAAAAATAAAACAAAGAATCACAGAAAAAGTGATGGTGCCTGAAAACCATAATGATCAATAGCTAGAAAAACAACCACAATAGCAACAAGCACCTCAAGCACCTGAAAGTGGTCTTAGAAGATCTACCAGGATAAGTAGACCCCCCAAACGATACTCTCCTTCATTATATTATGTATTGTTGACTGATTCTGGTGAACTGGAATGTTATGAAGAAGCAGTGCAAGTAGGAAGGGTGAAGAAGTGGGAGCAAGCCATGAAAGAAGAGATGGACTCCTTAGCACCTAACCAGACTTAGGACTTAGTTGGGTTTCCTGCAAGTAAAAAAGCATTTTAGAATAAATGGGTTTACAAGTTGAAGGAAGAATGTGGAGGTAGAAAAAGGTATGAAGCTAGACTTGTGGTGAAAGGGTTTGCATAGAAAAAGCGTATAGACTTTGATGAAATATTTTCTCCTGTTGTTAAAATGACTTCAATCAGAACAATTTGAAGTCTAGTAGTAGTTGAAGATTTGCATCTTGATCAGTTAGATGTAAAGACATCCTTTCTCCATGGGGATTTGGAGGAAGAGATATATATGTAGCAACCACAAGGATATGAGGTAAAAGGGAAGGAGAAACTAGTGTGCAGGTCGAAGTAGAGCTTGTATGGCTTAAAATAGGATCCAAGGTAGTAATATCTAAAATTTGACAGGTTTATGTCTGAACAAGGTTATACTAGATGTCACTCTGATCATTGTGTTCATCTCAAAAGGCAAAATGATGGCAACTATATTATATTGTAATTGTATGTAGATGACATGCTTGTTGCAGGTTATAACATACAGGAAATAAATGTGCTCAAAACAAAATTGGAAAACTCATTTGCAATGAAGGATTTGGGTGCTGCAAAACAAATCCTTGGTATGAGAATAACTAGAGACAGGAAGAATCGCAAATTAACATTGTCTCAAAGTGAGTACATAGAAAAGGTGTTGAAAAGGTTTAATATGCAGAATGCAAAAATAGTTAGTATAACTTTGGCTATACATTTCAAATTAAGTAAGGAGGAGTGTCCCAAGACTTAGGAAGAAGTGGCTCATATGTCTAAAGTTCCATATGCATCAATAGTTGGAAGCTTAATGTATGCAATCGTTTGCACAAGGCTCGATATTGCACATGCAGTGGGAGTTGTAAGCTTGTACATGAACAATCTAGGAAAAGAACATTGGATGGTGGTGAAGTGGATTCTTAGGTATTTGAGAGGTACCACAAATCAAGCATTATGCTTTGGTGGTTCAAACATTGCTCTACAGGGATATGTTGATGCCAATATGGTGGGTGATAGAGATAATAGGAGGAGCACAATAGGGTATGTGTTTACTGTAGGTGGAACAATTGTTAGTTGGATCTCAGAACTACGAAGTTTTGTTCCACTCTCAACAACAGAAGTAGAGTATGTTGTTTTTATAGAGGCTAGTAAAGAAATGATTTGGTTACAAAGGTTTTTGGATGAACTGGGTAAGAAGTAGGAGTTGGAGAGGTTATATAGTCACAGGCATAGTGACATACATCTTGCAAAGAACTCTACATTTCATTCTAAGAATAATCATATAAATTTCAAGTAACATTTCATAAAGTCAACGTTGGAAGCTGGACAGTTGAAGCTGGAAAAGATACACACTAGCCAAAATCCTGCAGATATGTTAACAAAAGTTGTAACTGGGGAGAAACTGAGAATCTACTCATTTTCAATTGGTCTTCAAGTATGATGAAGAAGATGGGAAACAACCAGGTCCAAAGTGGAGTCATTTTCTAGCAAATGAAGCAACGATGGAGTTTCTATAATCAGTGTCCAGGTGGGAGATTATTGGTGTGGAGCCTAATTATCTTCTATATTCAAAGGTATCACCGCATTGGAGCTCAGTTTAAAATGGGGTGGCAATGCTGCCCGTAAAATATTCGTTGTAGGGGGTGTCCAGTGGGGGGCAGTTGCGACCTTTTGGGAGCCTCCCCTTAGCGGGGGGATCGGGGCAGCGCCCCCAAAGCTAAGAATAGATGTAAATTTTCCTTGTAAAATGTTGTAATTTTGTAGTCAATCTGGACCGTTCATTAGGCAAAGATCTAATGGTAGAAGTTATGTTTAATTTCGGGTTTCTTTCCCTAGAAGGCAACCCCTTGCTATATATGATGGAATTGTATTGCGTCTATGTAGATTATTATTCTGAGTGAGGAAGAGAGAGGAGATTAAGAGTGAAGAGGGAGTTACAACGGATCTATTGTAGGTTGTATCTCTTCAGTTTGATGGATAATATAAAAAGAAGGACTAGTTGTTTCTCTGTGGACGTAGCCCACACTGGGTGACCCACATATATCTGTGTATCTCTTGTTTTATGTGTTTTTTGTGTTTATGTTTCTACAATATTTTATGTGTTTCATTTCTCTAGTATATAATATTCTAACATTGGGAAGTTAAAGACAATATGTTATTTTACACATAAACTATTATCAGTAACTTAGAAGTAATGTAGAAGTAGGAACTCTAAGTACAAGAGCGCTCTTTTAAGGAATTTTAAATTCATTCACATAAGTAAACAAAGACCTGCAACTTCATTTCCATACTTAAAAAGGAAGATACATGATGACACATAATAGAGAAATCGCAAATCATACCCAACAATGTATGGAAAACTCCTGATTCTTTCATTAATCATCAATTTTATCAAGAATCCAATAGCTTCATCTCTAGGTTCTTCAAAATTCGAACCCTTTTTCTATAAATTTGTCTCTTTTTATACATCATGGGACAATTGGTAATCACCAAAACTATCAAACTTCTTAACTATCTCCTAAGTATCCCAAGTAAAAGTCATTACAGAATATTACATTAGAGGGTAAAAGACACCTCATTCTTCTCAAGAAAACAAAATAACAAGAAGTAACAGAAATTAGAATATGACTGGTGATGGTTGCTCATTGTTCAAATCTGTGGCTTGAGTATCTACAAGTAGTAATCATGTAGATGTCATGATGACAACCAAACTTATTTAACACAACAAAGCTACATCTTTTCAAAATTTCATGCATGGACCTGTGGGTTATGGGCCTACATATATATCAGAAATGTTCTGATTGGTGGAAACACAAAGAAACCCTTATGGTCCACATATATATCAGAAGTGTTATGATTGGAGGAAACACAAAGAAACCCGACCAATCACCATTTCTTTGGAGTTTCGGTCATCTGCCTCTCATTTTAGTTATTCTGCTAAAACCGTGGAATTGGTTGATTTAGGCAGAATATGGCAAACCTTCAGTTATGACAGAACTGAAAGGAAACAAGACCCAGGTTTGTAATCTTATCGTGTCTGCCTTTTCCACAAACCATTACCTTCCCCACAGAATTGAGAAGAAACAAAACTATAGTTCATAGACTTCTCGGGTCTGAAATTTATAATAAAACCTGTGCACTTTTTGATGTGATATCCACCGGATCTCGTCCCTTTTTGATGAGCAGCTATGATCGATCCAAACTTCAATGGATTAAATTACATTCCATAAACCATTGCTCTGTTTTTCAAATTAAACCTTGTCATTGTTAACAATGTGATTACCATCATATCTAAATTCTTCAAGTGGACAGCCCCGATTAACTAAGGTTTTAACTCAGTTTTATACTTTCTCGCATCTCATTTTGAATTAAACCTTATCGTTGTTAACAACACGATTACCGTTATATCTGCTACCTAATGATAAGATGGATCATATCTTCTCCTAGGCTTCTCATGTTCACAAGCCATAAATAACATAAAACAAATCATTTCTTTTAAATTTCCGCATTCTCTTTTATTTCCATTATAACATAATATTTGATTTTTTTCATTCTTGTGATAAAACCGAAAATAAAATTAAAATGACAATGGATGCTACAACAGTACCCATTCCCCCCGACCGAGTGAGGGTTACATGTCTTGAAGTCAAATACCCATTTGGCAAATGGTCCAACAACGATGATAGGATGTAACAGTGTAGGTGGTAGTCTAGCTTTACAGTCATAGATCTAGCATTCATGACAACTTCTGATAGCAATAATGCAATCTTTGAATATGGTAGGCTAGAAGTAGCTAGCACGGGGAATCCTTTACATAATAGCATAACCAGATAAGTGTCGACCACAAGCACCTGAATGACAATAATTCAAAACTTTCTTGGCTTCATCATGTGTGAGGTACCTCTGTAAAATCGTATCCATAGCACGACGGTAAAGAGTGTCGCTAATGATCATATAATCTTTGGATTGGTATCAAACACATCGTTGCTGCGAGTGAGAGGTATCCGATCGGAAAATTTGGGTATGGAGATAAATTAGTATATCTCCATACCATAAGTCAGATGATGAAATCCAGAATAGAGACTCATCCAGAATTCATGGTTCTAATGTTGAATCAATGGCATTTGAGGGAAGGTCACAAAGAAGCTCGGAAAAAACTAGAGATTTATTTGATTTGGATTTGATTAATTACAAATAAAATTCTTGTAAAATGACAATCCATTTTGAGTATTTTTCCACCAACAATTGACGCGACAAAATATATGTCATAGGGTTGCAATATGAAATGGCAGTGGTCTTTCAGAGCAGGATATAGTGGTGAAATCCTTGTACAGCTTGAACAACAGAAAAAGCTAGCTTTTCGATGTAAGAATACTTAACTTTTGTATCATTGAGATTTTGACCCAAATAATATATCGGATGTTCAATCCCATCTTCTTCTTGCACTAAAACCATTGCAATGGTTGTATCTACAGTGGTGAGATACATGAAGTAGTCGTTTTGATAATTTGGAGAATACATTAATAACACTCTAATCAAGGTATCTTTAAGAGCATCAAAGGAAGCTTGTGCAACCTAACCCAATGGAAAGGTATCCCCATTTTCAGAAGATAAGTAAATCCTTTAGCTATTTCAGCATAATTCGGAATGAACCTTCTCAAAAAGTTAGCCTTCCCTTGGAGTCTCTATAACTGTAGTAGTTTGGAAGGTGGAGGAAAATCAAGAATTTCTTGAACCTTAAGAGGTTCAAGTTGAATTCCTTCCTTATACACTATGAGACCAAGAAAACGACCAAAAACAACAAAAAACACACATATCTTTGGATTAAGTCATATTTTGTAGTGTCGGCACCATAAAAATATAGCTCTCAAATGCTACAGGTGATCAATCCGCTTTTGTGAATGAGTAGGTAAATCATCAAGGTATGGTTGAAAAATATGTTTGATCTCATGGAATGCATAGTTCATTGCCCTTTGAAAAGTTTTGACTGCATTCTTCAAACCAAAAGGGAGTTTCCTATAAACGAATGTTCCCCATGGACAAATAAAATAAGTTTTAGATTAGTCCATTGGGTGGATATTGATCTAATTATAGATGGAAAAACCATCCATAAATGAAAGTATTTCACATCCAGCACATTCATCAATAATATGGTTAATAAAGGGAGTGGGATAATTATCTTTTGGCCAATCCTAATTAACATCCCTATAATCAATAGAAACTTGTATTGTCCCTTGTTTCTTCACAACAAGAAAAATATTGGAAATCCAATCATTAAGAGGAATAGGGTATATAAAACTAGCATGCAAAAGTTTTTCAACTTCTGTTTTAATGGTAGCAGCCTTCTTTGGATGAATAGGACGGAGGCGCTATCACACAGGTTTGACATCAGGATACATTTTAATTTGATGTTCAACTATACTAGAGTCAACACTTGCCATCTCCTCATATGACCATGCAAACATATCTCGGAATTCATGAATAGAGCATGGTAAATATCAATTTTTGATGGAGAACAGGATTTGCCAACATGAATGTTTTGCACAACTTTAGGTTTGGTTGAAATATTGATAGAAATAGTTTCTTCAATATTTGACAAGTTTTGCTCGGAATCTATTGTATCCATAAAAATAGAATTCAAAAGAAAATCAACAACTAAAGGGTGATTAAGCTCATTTGAAAAATATTCTATGTGGTCTGAAAGATGGGAACAATGATGATAATCTTCCCATGATTCTTCTTCTATCATCATTAATTGGATGATTCCTTCATCAATATAAAATATACGTGAAAAAGGATCAGAGGAAGTACCATATTCTAATGAATGATCTACCCATACAATTGGTGAAGATGGGTTTGGGTTCATTGCGCAAGCCAAAAATATTTATTGCTATGCAAGCTCAATGGGGCTTAGTGACATGATTTCATTACTACTATCAACTTCAGAGCTTTTGCTTATCTTCCTTAAATCAGATGAAGTGGAAGATATCATATTGCAAGTCTCAAATTTTGCCACTTCTGCCATGTTTGATGGTGACGATAATGAAAAAGTACCCATTATGGAAGAATCCTTGAAGAGACCTTCACCAATGTTTTGAAGAGATAGCATGGGTCTGTGAACTAATGGAATGCTTCCAGTAGCCTGTGAATTAGAGGTGAAGAAAGCATGTTGATTAATAACTGTGATTCTACCTTTATGAGGGAATGCAATCATACGAAAGTATGTTGAAACCACAACAACCATAGCATATACACATGGTCTTCCTAGCAAAATGTTGTAGTCAAGGGGTCTGTTAATGACCTCAACTTTAGCCATTACTGTTTTCCCCCTAGTTCAATTTTCAGATTACTCAAGATTCCATAAGGCGTATAGGTGTGACCATCAAAAGCTTTTAACGTTGTTGGTGAACATGACAAAGGAAGTGAACCAAGTTTTTTCCAGCAATTCATTGACATAATACAAGTAGATGCCTCCTCATCAATAATGGTTTGGTGAATAAGTTTATGCAAGGAATTTACCTAAATCAGGGATGCTAATTGCGCTGGTAACTATGGCGTATAACCCGCATGCTTGAAAGCCACAATATTGGAATCCATTGGATCAATTCCACCAAGTGCTGACAAAAAAGCCTACTTTTGGGAGGCACAATTTTGAAGCACCTTAAGCATCGACATAATAGAAGGTGACTAAGCCAAATATTCTACTATGTTATATTTCTGTGTTGCTTGAGCTCGAGGGTTAAATGTTGATTTATGTACAACTCCCTTAGGTGGTTTTATTGTTAACTCTAGTGCAGTAGGCGGTGGAATAGGATCCGACGAATTTGAATTCGAAGGATTAGGTTGATCAGTGGCCTGGTTATTTGACGATGATGGTTGATTTCCATGATCTTTACTTTGTG
Source organism: Pinus taeda (assembly GCA_000404065.3). Taxonomy (NCBI): domain Eukaryota; kingdom Viridiplantae; phylum Streptophyta; class Pinopsida; order Pinales; family Pinaceae; genus Pinus; species Pinus taeda. The sequence continues at coordinate 55,321 of APFE030549429.1, read as the reverse complement.
TTGACACCAAAACATCAATTTTAGGCTTAGAGGCGAATAGCAGAAGCACTTGGGAAGTGGAAGCATGATTTGTAGCAACCATATGTGTCTCAGGGTTCGGAAAAGGATCTGTCAACACTGCGGATGTACTAGAAGTCTTAAGAAGCTTTGAGACTTCAGAGCGGTGACGACAATCTCACGTAAAGTGCTCATCGTTATACATTAAACATGGGTAATGAGGTTTCCTAGCTAAAGGAGAGGAATTAGATGATTTCTCTTGAGGGTGATTATTTTGTTTCTTCTTGTTTTGCCCCTTCATCTTGCTTTCTGTTTTCTTTTCATTCTTGCCTTTGTTAGATGACATGACACTAATTTTAGAAGCAAGAGTGTTATCAGTTGCATTTAAAGTTTTATTGGAAATTGCAAGTGTTTGACCAGATGGTCTACCTTCCTTTTGTGTGCTCGAAGAACCAATGAAACCATCACTGACATGAGATTCCTTACTCGAGAGTGGTGGAGGAACAATGTAAGTTGGTTTGGGTGCATCCATAATCTTGTCATAGAGCATGCCAGACTATGTATAAATCAAGTCCAAATATTGGGAACAAGAAATTACTTTCTCTTGAGTGAAAACTCCACCTTCCGCCACATCCTTGGTGATAAATGGCAACAAGGATTTTATAAACCACTTAGCTAAAAGCTAATTAGGAACATAAGTTTGACCGTTCGATGACAATGACCCCACTCATCAATATGATTAGAGATATGAGTATCAATAGTCTGTTTAAAGTTGCTCAATATTTCTATTTTAGTTTCATATCGCATGGGTAACTAGAAGTGGGTTAAAAGCGTTGTAGCTAAAGATGTAAAGTTATCAAAAGAAGCTCGTGGTAACTCAATGTACGACTTTGCAATCGGACCAGTAAGCATTCTATGGAAAAAGACGTAGTGATCTAGGAGAATTCTTCAAGGTTTATAAGACCTAAGAGTCTTATCACACATTTACTAAAGGGAGTGGGTTCCATTAATTATTTATTTATTTTCCCAATTTTATTTTGAGTTTTAAAGAGATTGGAATGTAATTTTATTAATGAAGAATATGTCGTGAATGTAGATATCTTAGAGACAATTAAGTAATCCTAGTAAGAGTGAGGATTTGAGGGATTTAAATGATTAATTTGGGATTTTGTTTGAGAAAAGAGTGGAGCAGGAGAGATACTTTGGGAGAGTGAGAGATTGTTGGATCTAAACTAAATTGGTTCATGAACCCATTTTTGTATAAATTGTGATCTTCTGAACAATTTGGGAGGTTATCCAGAGGTTGGCTAGAGACTAGCTAGGGGTTAGAGAGCTAGAGGATAGTAACTGCAAGAGTGAGTAGTTAGGAAGAGCAGTAGATGGATTTTATGGAAAAGAACTGGAACAGTCGAATGTGATTATTTTCCTTGTAAATATCTTATAAAATACCAAAATGGTGTGGATTTGTATATATATCATGTGTGGGAATTTGTCTCTGTATGTGTCTTAATAGCCTTATGGTGCATTAACTGTGAATCTGAGAAATATTGTGGAATTTTTGTGTTGAATAGCATGAATGACTGACGTAATTTCCTTTACGGGATTAGCGTTTAAATGTCTAATAAAACCTATGTATAGGCATGTAGAGATCTGTATTTTCCTTTTGAATGGATGGAAAGATCAGCAGAAGTGAGCATAATTGGTTTTCACTGTAGACAGAGGAAGATTGAGAACTATCTTCTATAGTGGAGGAAGCAGGCTTTTCCCAACTTCCTAAAGGATTATAAATAGATAGAGAAGGTGAATGGATAGTGGAGATCAGGTAACATCATTGGAAATGGAGGATGGATGGTTCATATTAAAGCACAAATCACATGTTAAATTGGTCATCACTTCGCAAGTCAGCAGTCGATAATGTTTATGGTAAGTGGTATATCATTTGGGTAAGAAAGTGGTAACTATTATTTCTAAATTTCATGGGATTAGCCTAAGTGAGTGACACATAGCACATGATGGAAAAGGAAAACCACTTTTCTCGTGTGCTCTCGATCAAGTATTGATCGTGATAGAATCTACACAAGGTTGCATGATAGACATTCAATTGGATGGGTCACATAGACGGTGGAGATCGTCCAGGCTACTTGGCAAGTGGATGATGTGATATTCGTTGGATCAACATTGAACCAACGGTGGAGATCATGGCACATAATCAACTTCCCATTTTGAAAGGTTTATAAGAAAAGCGTTAAGTCATCACAAAGTAAACCAATTTGTTTGTAATGCTAAAAAGAGGAGGACACGCGTTGGCTCAGTGCTCAACTTATTTTATAAAGTTCTATTATGGCTATTCATGTCAGGAGGTCCCACAAGCCACGTAGAAAAGGGTTGAAAAATATTTTTTTTAATAAAATTAATTTAGAGGAAAAGTGTCCACTTATAGAATTGATTGATGCGAATCGGGAGTAAGGTTGAAGAGGGGTTTTTTTAACCCATAGTAATATATTAATGTTTAATCACCTAGAATCAGAGCATTAACCTGGGTTATAGGAGTGGGGTTTAGTGTTAACCTTACATGATTGTTGGTTAAAGTACTAGCTCTGCATCATTTTGGTATCAGAGCAGAGATTAACTCTCTATGGAGATTGGTTGAAAGATTGAATTTATTCTCAAACTGTGTAGAATTGCATTGGTAATTGATTCAGACATAGAGGTATATGATCTAAAAGGAATTGTTGTTGGAAGATCAAAACATAATATTTTATGTAGAGAAGAATTCTGAAATGTTACAGGCAATGAAGACTTCAATTAATTCATTCAGGATAAACTCTAGAAAAAGTATTTGAGGAAGACAAGATCAAGAAGGATCTTGTAGGTTTTAAAACTTCAATGATGTATGTAGGTGAATGAAAGTAGTAGGTAATGAAGTTTCAGCCAAGTAGTTGTGACAAAGAAGCAAATGAAGAAATTGCAGCAGAGATACTGTAAGGAATTAAAGTGAATATGGATATATACTTAACAAGGAAAGAAATTCAGTTGAGAGAAGAACTGAAGTGCAGACAGTGAAAAGTAAAGCAACATATGTATTGCCCAAGCTAGTGAAAGGATAAAGAGATAGATCATTTGAATATCTCTCAGGTATGAGTTTTATTTTTATGTTTGGTTCATTTGAATTGTTTTTATAAGGGAAAATAATGATAGAAACAACACATAGTAGCAAACTGTGTAAAGAAAGAGAGGAGTTGTGTTTGTGGCAGTGAACCTAAATATTCCAGCTAAAGGTTGGACAGGGAGGACAATTAAACTATTCTCAAGAGAAAGTGTTTTGTAGGTATAAGCCTAAAGAGAGCCAAAGAGAGTTCTCAAGAGGTTCAAGAGATAGAGAACTAGTGCTTGCCAAAAGACAAAGTCCAATGAGTGGATTGGTGAGGTAAGTGACAAGAGGGAGAAATCGTTGTTGCAGAGGCTTCGTGTAGCTCATAGTGAGTGAGGAGCTCATAGAGATAATGAGGAAATGACTATTGATAGTCATAGAATGGGTTCAAAGAGAAGCTACAATGGAAGAAAGAAAGATGCCAAGGAAAATGGCAAAGGAGAGGAGATGAGTCAAGATATATTTGACAAAGACATTGCAGAATTGAACGCAAGTGTGGATGCCATAATAATGCTACTAGAAAAATGTGAAAAGGACCAAAGTTATGGCTAGACTATGAAAAGAAAGAAGATAGAGTGGAAGTTGTTGCAAAAACAGATAAAGAGGAGAATGCATATCAGATTAAGAGAAGAACTTAGAGCAGCTGAGTTAGAGATGGAATATGACTATTATACACCTCAACAAGAAGATTTCCTTGCTCAAGAAGGAACCATTAATGATTTTCTGAACTGTTGGACAAGTTCGAATCAGCAGAGAGATGTAATGATTGAGACATCAAGGAAAGAGGAGCCTAGTATTTTTGAAACTGATGATTTGTGTATGTATGCAGGTGATGAACAACCTTTAAAAGATATGTTTATGTAGGTTGCTGAAGAAATGAAACTGTTAGAAGAGATGGTAGGAATAGAATAGTTCTTGATTAAAAATTTATTCAAAGACACTAAATATGGATAAATGTTAAAGACTACTAAGGAAGCTGAGGATGATGAATCTAGTAAAACTTGGCAAAAAGATGGCAGACGCCCTAAAGACAAAAGGGAATTGTAGATTGCAAAAGGGGAAGTACAAGAGAGGTATGAAGATAACCTTATGATAGGAGCAAGCAAGAGTGTATGTGCAGTACAAACACTTGAGCTAATGGAATTATCTCTTCAATTTGTATTCAACAATTATGAGCCTATGTTGATAGTTAATGGAGAAGCAATTGTCTTGGAAGGACATAGTGGAACATTAATGGAAATGACTCTTACTAAAGAGTGTACTATGGAAGATAGTATAATAGATATTTGTAAAGAGAATTCAACCCAAGAAGGAACAGTTAGTCCAGAAAAGGATGTGAAGAAGAAAGGAAAAAGGGACAATCATGACCTTAAAGAGAGGTTGGTAGAGACTGATGCATAATAGAAAATTGAAGACAATGTTTATTGTACAAATTGCAAAAAGAGTAAGGGTGAATTTCATCATCAACTTGGAAGGAGACAAGAAATCTTAGAGGATGAAGGCAAGGATGCTTTCGTGAACTAGCATTTGTAATAAGTAGCAAAGGAGTTCAGTGGAATGCGATATTCATGGTGTTGATAGTACTTTTTACTACTGTAAAAGGGACATTACAGTGGAATGATTTTTTTTTTGTATATGGTGATTTTATTTCCTATATAGGAACAAAGAAAAATTTAGGTTCTAAAATCAGAGATTGGCAGATTTTGACTGAAAAGAAAGAGGAATGGAAAAGGCAACGTAGTGGCTTACATATTTGTAGGGAAGCAATAGGAAGCATGAAGAGAAGTGTGAAAGGAAGGAAGGCCAAAGAGAAGAGTAGAGAATAGAATTCAGAAATTAGAAAACATTCACAGCAAAGTGAAGACAAAGAAGACTTTTTCAAGACAAGACAACATGACAAGTTTGGCATGTCATATGCATATCAAGAGGATGAAAAATCAGAGAAATTATGGAGCAAAATTAATGGAACATACAATGTATTTTTTGATTTTGAAATATTAATTGTTGAATTTGGATTTCAGGATGAAGGACAAACTTCTCTTCGAGATATGTTTGCACAAGTAAACATGAAGGAGTATGTAAGTTCTAGAATTGTAGAAAGACAATTTTCCTTATGGAAACAAGAAGATGGGAGAAAGAAACTAGTTGGCTCAAAATGCTAGAATAGAGGAAGGAGAGTTGGCATAGCTCTTAAACAAGTCATTGTAGAAGAGAAAGAAATTACAGAGGATGTGAAAGTATAGTCCACAAATAGATTTTGTTTTTAATCCAAAGAAGATTGGAATATCAAGAGTTCATTTTGAATTTTCAACTGAAAATTTGGGTGAACAGTTCAATTAAATTTAATAGGAATATGGAGGAAATTGAACAAGGTTCAGTAACTAAAATATTTGCAACTGATGGAAAGTATCTGGTTGAAAGGTTATATGTTCTTGTATCAAACAAGAAACAATATTCCTTTTAGATTTAGAGGATTCTACTCAAGATATTGGATAGGTGGATGATGAAAACTACAAAGGTGATGAGCATGAGGAATTGTCAAAGTCAACAAGTCAAGGAAATATGGAAGGATATACAGGACAGCATAAAGAAAATAGTTTATAGATAGAAGAAGATGTTGGTGATTGGGTCAGAAATCAAAATGGACAATCATTTACAAGACAATGGAAAATACATAAATTTGGAGCTCAACTCTATTGAGATGATGACAAGACTGTGACAGAAAAAGAAACGGAAATTTATATTGCTTGAGGAGTTGTTTATGCAGGATATCAATACCAAAACATTATGCAAAGGAGACACTTATCACAATAGATCAAAAGGACATCCACAACATAGAGTTTGGCATCCGGGAGAAAGAGAGAAGGAATTAAATTCACCTGCATTTGGAAAAGGTAATACAACCAATTGGAAGATGAAACCTAATGAAGTTTACAACATAGGAAGTGGGAAGAATCATGAACAAGAGTCCATGAATTATTTCAACCTGGGGAGTCTGATGCAGAAGCATTCTTCAAGGTTTATAAAACCTAAGAGTCTTATCACACATTTACTAAAGGGATTGCGTTCCCTTAATTATTTATTTATTTTCCCAATTTTATTTTTAGTTTTAAAGAGATTGGAATGTAATTTGATTAATGGAGAATATGTCGTGAATGTAGAGATCTTGGAAGAGTGAGGATTTGAAGGATTTAAATGATTAATTTGGGATTCTATTTGAGAAAGGAGTGGAGCTGGAGAGATACTTTGGGAGAGAGAGGGAGATTGTTGGAGCTGAACTGAATTGGTTCATGAATCCATTTTTGTATAAATTGTGATCTTCTGAATAATTCGATAGGTTATCTAGAGGTTGGCTAGAGGCTAGCTAGGGGTTAGAGAGCTAGAGGATAGTAAGAGCAAGAGTGAGGAGTTTGGAAGATCAGTAGATGGATTTTATGGAAACAAACTAAAACAGTCGAATGTGACTGTGTTTCCTTGCAAATATCTTACAAAAATATCAAAATAGTGTGGATTTGTACTTATATCATGTGTGGGAATTTGTGTCTGTATGTGTCTTAATAGCCTTATGGTGTGTTGACTATGAATCTGAGAAATACTATGGAATTTTTGTGTTGAATAGCATGAATGATTGACGAAATTTCCTTTACGGGATTTGCATTTAATTATATAATAAAACTTGTGTATAGGCATGTAGGGATTGGGATTTTCCTTTTGAATGCACAGAGAGATCAACAGAAGCGAGTGCAATTGGTTTTCGCAGTAGACAAAGGAATATTGAGAACTACCTTCTATAGTGGAGGACGCAATCTTTTCCCAACTTCCTAAATGATTATAAAGAGATAGCAAAGGTGAATGGGTAGTGGAGATTAGGTCGCATCATTGGAAATGGAGGATGGATAGCTCAGATTAAAGCACAGACCGCCTGTTAAATTAGTCAACAGTTCACAAGTCAATAGTCAGTGACATTTATGGTAAGTGCTATCTCGTGTTGGTAACAAAGTGGTAACCGGTATTTCTAAATTTTACACGATTAGCCTAAGTGAGTGACACGTAGCACATGATGGAAAAGGAAAACCACTTTTCTCGTGTGCTCTCGACCAAATATTGATTTTGCTAGAATCTGTGTGAGATTTTGCGATAGTCATTAAATTAGATGGGTCACACCAATGGTGGAGATCGTTCGGGCTACTTGGTGAGTGGAGGACACGATAGTCATTGGATCAACACTAAACCAATGGTGGAGATCATGGCACAAAACCAACTTCGCAATTCAAAATGGTTATGAGAAAAGTGTTAAGTCATTGCAAGGTAAACCAATTTGTAATGTTAAAAAGAGGAGGACACATGTTGACACATGTTGGCTCAGTGCTTAACTTATGGTATAAAGTTCTATTATGGGTATTCACGCTAGGAGGTCCCACAAGCCATGTAGAAAAGGGTTGCGGAATATTTCGTTTAATAAAATTAATTTAGAGGAAAAGTATGCACTTATAGAATTGACTAATGAGAGTCGAGAGTAAGGTTGAAGAGGGTTTTTTTTTAAGCCATAGTAATATATTAATGTTTAATCACCTAGAATCAGAGCATTAACCTAGGTTATAGGAGCGACATTTAGTGTTAACTTACATGATTGTTGGTTTAAAGTACTAGCTCTACATCACATAGTCTAACTGAATCATCATTCAGGGAATTTGATGAACACCATAAATGAAAATTCATGGCGTGGTTGGAAAGGTCTTCTCTAGGGTTTCCATTGAATTTCAGAATATCAGAAGGTAATTTATCAGGAATCACTGGCCAAAAAGGTGCATAAAGAATTGGGTCATTGGTAAGCCTATTTAGATCTCGTAATTCAAGTGTTGCAAAAACAGGAAACTATATATTGAGGTCAGTTTGAGCATAACCAAGGTAGGATGGGATTGCCTGGGAAATAGTCCTTTGCATACCAGCATAGGGCATCTACTGCTGGTAATCTTGATAGGGGTAAGTTTGTTGAGAAAATCTGGAATAAGGTGGTTGTTGAGCACTAGGATACATTTGTTGTTATCCAAACCCAACATAGGCTTGCTGAGCAAGACCTGGGTAAACACTTTGTTGACCAAACCCATCATAGGCTTGTTGACCAAGTCCAGGATGAGGTTGGTATTGCTGGAATTGCCGCTGTTGGTATTGGGGCCACTAAGGCTATTGGAGCAAATGTTCTTATTGTTGATACAATAGTTGTTGCCCACCAATGTGAGATTGAACAGTTTGTGAGTACACTAAACTAGTGTCAGTCTGAGTCATTCCAATAAAAGGTAAATTGGCCAGAGGTTGTTGGACTCCAGGCACAAACAGTTGTTGTAAAAATGTTTGAGAAGGTTGAATCTATAAACCTGAAACTTGGGGGTCTAAGGTTGAAGGGCCAACTCACACAGTTTGAGATACAACTAACTGAGGTTGTGATTATGGTAAAGCAGTAGCAGCAGGTGTAGTAGGAATGGATGAGATAGGTTTCATAGGTTGTGATGGATACACAAGACTAGGTTGAACAAGAACTGTTGGTTGCCACTGATAGAAAACCATTCCAGGCTGGCCTAAAGACGATGGAATACCTCCATATGGTTGTCCCCCAGAAAATGGAGGATAAGGAAATTGTTCATATTGTCCTCCTTGTGGGGGAAGTCTAGTGTAAAGTGGATACATTGGATGGTAACTAGATGAACGATAAAATTCCTATAGAGGACATGGGTGAAGACTAAGGGCTAGAAGCAACACCTGAGGGTGTACTAGATAAATATTGGTAACACGGTGGGATGGATTGAACACCATAGAAATGTGACTCAGGTGTCGTAGTAAACATCGAAGAGGTAGCGACAAAAGCTTTTGTCATAGTTGTAACATATGGTACATTCTGGGATGTTGACTCTGCCATAGCCAAATGCCTAAATAAATTTCCTAATGTATAAATGGGTGTCAGAAATTAATCAGGATCAAAAGGAGTAGCAAAATGAGGAGTATGAGGATATAGATAAAGTCTAGTTCCAAAATGAAATGGAGTTCTAGGTGTTTCTTCCTCGGGTTCCTCTTCAATTGAAATCAAGCCAGGTGGAAGGATTTCACTATTAGGTCCATAATAGGTTTTTGATATTTGTTCCTGAGGTAAAGGTATATTCTCAATAGTTACGGATGTCTGAGGATGTACCGGTCGATCTTCTTCCAGTATGGTAACAACTTCTGATTGTTCAACTTCAAGATCCAAGTGTTCTGGAAAAAGAACAACAATTTTAGGTTGGGCTTCTTGAATAACTTCTGGTTTAGAAGTAACTTATGATTGAATGGTGATAGGTCTAGGATCAAATTTTGGTTGAATAGATTCAGGTTCATAAGTAATTTCTTATTGAAAAACTTTGGGTTTCGAATCAACTTCTTGTTGGACAACTTGGATTACCGTTTCACTAGATTCAACTCTGGTGTCCTGAGGTAATTATGGAGATTCCACTTTAGTAACAGATTTACCAGTAATTGTAGGAGTAACTGGAGTCACAGTACTTACCGGTATAGGTGTTTCTGGTAATTCAGATGAAGAACCAAAAGTTTGTGAAGTATTGGATTCAGTCAAACAAGACCACTTTGACCAGATAGGTGTAGCTTCAAGTAGTAAAGGTGGTTTACTCACTGTCCTCTACTTATGACAGGGTAAGGGTTGATGTTCCTCCACGATTTTTGATTGATTTTATTACAAAAAATAAATAAACAAAAATGGGTAAGCTAGGCAAAAGGATTACCAAGCAACTTTGAACTGTAGAATACCTCCCGATGAACTGAGAAGTATGGGCAGGCAATCTCCCCGAATGATGTGCTTGGTGTATCACAGTGTATAAGGCAGTTGACTCGGTTAACTAAGGATGGATAGAAACCTAATGTAGTCTCCCATATATACCCGAAATTACATGGAGGCCCAATCCGTGTTAGCACTATCTAAGGCGAAACCGCACAGTGAGAGCATTCCTTTATACTTTACATATTGTAACACTGCCCTATATACCCAAGGTATGTGGACGAGGTGCGATATACTCAAGTATGTGGAATGAGGTATCACACTTGCAATGTATCATAGGCAAGTTAGCGATAGCTACTATGTTTTATGATGCTGGAACATGTTTCTAGCCTAGAACCTCTAAATGTTTTGCATTAGGTGACAATGCTCCATTAGGTTAATTGAGATTAATTTTAAGTTAATCTTGATTAAAAGTTTATCTTTCAAGGTTTACCACGTGATGTCTTTGAAATTCCTAGAATGAAACTAATATGATAAGCATTCTTTTCATTCAAATTTAATAATGAAAGCCTTAACTAATAAGGATAGATAAATCAAAATCTTTTAATCAGAGAACAAAGAGAACATCTAATGCAATTTCCCTAAACTATTCCCATAAGCATACACAAAATTTTTAATGCACAATAAAAGTTTTTCTTTTCAATTCCCTTAATGTTGAGATGAACAAAAGAAAACTAATGCACATACAATCAATCAATCCTTTTGCAATAACGAAGACTTTTACGACACTTTCTTTTCAGAAAATATTAATCGACTATAAGTTAACTTTGACAATGAATTAATTATGATAAAGAAATAATTTAAGACACACTAAACAATCAAGGTAGAAGTAGGGCTAGGAAGGAAACACAAATTGATTTCAGAAGTACAATAGACATTGATCATTTAGCAAGAAAAAACAGAAGGAAATTTGGAAAAAACCAAGCCAAAGGTGGGATTTTGATCTAAGGAGGATCAACGCAGCCGTGAATGGGACATAGTGCACTTCAGAGCACTGTCATTAAACCAAGGGTGCTCTGCAGCACTCTATGTCCTGCCCAAGCCTGTGCTAGTGCTATAGAGGTCGTTCAACAGACTTTCAAGCACAAATTTTACCAAAACAACTTCAAAAGGGTTGAAATAAGATCAATGGATGCAAGTAAAGTTTACTAGGGTGTACTATGATGAAGATAAACTACCCAAAACAACGATTGTTCCCAAATATGGTCACCAATTGGTTATGTGGAATTTTGCATCTATAGATAAACACAACTTCCCTAAGTGGGTAGCTACACTTAGAACAACAGAAGTAAAGTGTTTAACCTTTTCTTATAGAAGATAAATAAGACAAGGGACCTACTTGTTATCTTTTGCTTCCCTTTGTCTCCTTTATATGGCTCCCATCGCTCCTTCTCGAATTGAATCTACTCGATAAGTACCTCTAATCATAAAAAGAGGACAAAAACTAATCAAAGAAAGATATCTATCTATTATAAGCAAATGGAATCAAAATTATTTACATATATAATCATCATACCTAAAGACAAGAATATGGGAAAAGGTGTAAGCAACTTTATTAAGTAAAGGAAGAGTTAGAACCAAAGAAGTTTGATCCCATGTCACTCATCGAGCTTGAGTTCCATCCTTCATCACACCAAAAGCAAAACACTTAGGTAACATATCAATACTTGCATATGATATCAAACCTCAAACCAATAGTATCTCCTTACAAATTTTCAATGTCTAGCCCTTGATCACTATTATGAGTGCTTAATTTATAGGGAAATGCAGGTGGTTTTGTCATAAATTGGGCATTGAATGGATTTCCAATTTGGGATTTAGTTTCCATGGAGGAAGGGATGAGAGGATAGGAGGTAATTTGATTCATTTCCTATCCAATTTCGAGCTCACAGAAGAAGATAAGAGGCGGGAATATTCTAGAATAGTCTAGAATGAAAGAATATTCCCAGAACCCTATGAAGATTTCACTCAATCTCACTAATGGGCAAGTCAAAGTGGGCCTAGGTGCTCTGTAGAGCATGCTTGAATGGGCCTAAGTGCTTTGCAGCGTAGTTACCCCTAACCAAGGCTATGTTAGTCCCTCAAGGAGTCATTTCATGATGTCTTCAGGCCAGGAAATTCTTAGGAATGATGGAATTCAATGTGATGAGTTTTCTAAGGCATGTAGCAACTGAATTAGGGTTTGATAAGCGCTAAAAGTACTGATCTAAATTTTGGGAGTAATGTGCCCAAATATACATGTAACACATGTAAACTCGTTCGACGGGTCATTTTTCATGTAATTTTTTTCAGGTGGATCGTTTGTTGTGTAAACTCGTTTGGGCGGGTTGTTTTCCATGTAAACTCATTTAGGTGGGTAATTTAAGGGCACCCATGTCAACTCATTCGAGCTGGTTATTTTCCATGTAAACTCATTTGAGCGGGTTGTTTGAGGGTGGATATGTAAACTCGTTTAGGTAGGTCGTTTTCCATGTAAAATCTTTTGAGCGGGTCGTTTGATGGTGCCTATGTAAACTCGTTCGGATGGGTCATCTCAGGGCACCCGCGTAAACTCATTTGGGAGGTTTGTTCCATGTGAGGGCATGTCTCGGCACACGTTCCTATATAAAAAACTCCAAGTTGTGACCGGGGTGGGCCTTGTGCACGTTCGTGTCGCCGATTTTCTCTCCTCTCCCTTATGCCTTTGTTTCAGTCATGTGTGGGTGCCCATGTAAACTCGTTCGGGTGGGTTGGGTCAAGTCGTGTGAGGGCGCCCATGTAAACTCATTCAATTGAGTCAGGTTAGGTCATGGAGGGCATCCATGTAAACTCGTTCAAGCGGTTTGGGTCTTGTTGTGTGAGGGCGTGCCCGGGCACATGGGTCCATGTTAAAAATGCTAAGTTGTGACCCGGGTTGGGGCTTGTGCATGTTTGTGTGGTGTGTTTGCCCAGCACTCCCATGTGGCTTCGTTTTCCATGTAAACTTGTTCGGGTGGGTTGCTTGAGGGTGCCCATGTAAACTCATTCGATTAGGTCATTCCCTGTGAGGGTGCATCTAGGCACACATGCCCGTATCAAAAATGCTAAGTTGTGACCCAGGGTGGGCCTTGTGGACGTTCGTGCCACCCATTTTCTCTCTTCTCCCTTGTGCCTTCATTTCGGTAATGTGCAGGCCCACATGTAAATTAATTCAAGCAGTCGTGTCATGTGAGGGCGCACATGTAAACTTCTTTTGTTGTGTCAGTTCGAGACATGTGAGGGCTCCCATGTAAACTCGTTTGGGCAAGTCATGTTGTGTGGTGTGAGGGTAGGCCCGGGCATACGAGCTCGTGTAAAAAATGCTAAGTTGTGACCTTCGGTGGGGCTTGTGCATGTTTGTGTGGTCCGTTTGCCCAATGCTCCCATGTGCCTTTGTTTGCCATGTAAAATCATTCAGGTGGGTTTTGTTATCTCTCAGGTTGTCCCTAAGCTCCTGAAGGGATACAGCCGAGGTAACCACAAACCAATCTTTGGATTGCAGGTTCTAGCCCACCTGCAATCAGAGAGGGCTCCCTCTTAACGTTTAGCTTTGTTTGATGATGATTTTAGGCTAGCTATTGGGTTCAGTGGATTTTGTTTTTGGGTGGAAGGAAGGCTTGGGTAAAGGGGAGATGTCTTCAAGACAAGAGGCAAGGCATAGTAAGATAATTTCAAACCATTGGGCATGGAGTCATGGAGTGCGACTGATGGTGCGTTTTCTTGGTCACAAGAGAAAGGCGGAGCAAGGTAGCTATTCATGAAACAATATCCGAGCTGAATAGAGAGGTGTTGAGGGCTAAGGAATGAGAGGCAGTAAAGAATCTCTCAATCAGTTTAGCGAAGGGAACATGAAAGAACCATAATTAAGAGCAGCTAAGAATTCTTAAATAACAGTCATTCATAGGTGAGCTAGAGTAAATATGAGCCATGAGGAACTCATATTTATGACTAAATCAAGAGGAAAACATTTAAAAGGCACAGAAACTGAGCGTAGAGTGCATCAAAGCAAATTCTAAACCAAACTTTTGTTCCATGACTTGAGCTTATGTGAAATTGAAAAATTACAGAGGTGAGAAAAACTTATTGTTTCATAGAACAACACAAGAATTCCATCGTTCACTCTTCAAAACCATTAGCAATGCATCAAACAGTTCATCCTCCAAGCTTTCAGCAATCTTTGATTATAGAAATTATCAGGTATACAGTGCGAGCCTTAGCTTAAGAAAAACATCAACAAACCAATATCAACCAATCAACCAACCCCCCAGTTACATTGTTTTGGGCCCTCTTTATAGGTAAAATATCCTGGGGTTTTTATTACAACCGACCTTAACAAGTCTGCGGGAAAAAGTGTTTTAAACCTAAACCTGTGATGGAATTAAATGCAAGTAAACATCCCTTGAGCTGCGCCCAAGGCAGCTGGGTCAAAAATGAGTTAATATGGTGTCTTTGACGGCCTGGTGCAGTGCTTCTATCATAACTGTGTTTTGAGTTATGGTCCATTGATCTCATCTGAGTTTTAATGTGCAGTCATTTTGATGATAAGCACTGAGTGGTTCCTTAACTGCTTCTTGACTTTTGAGGATTTCTTTTAATGTTCTATTCACATCGAGCCCTGAGAAGATCTTCTCTGATACACTTCGCCGCAACACTGATACTCTTTGACGTGGATTTTGGCTCCGCATTTGCTCTGATACTCATTAATTCCTGAATTGGGTCTCTCTCTATCTTCCGCTACGATCCAAACTGCAAAATCGGGCCTTTTCGACCCTTTTCGGTGCAAAATTGGCCGAGGAATCAAAAGATTCCCTAAATATTCTACAATATGACTTATTTCCTGTAGCGATGTGCGATTAGCGCTAGGCGTTAATTGTGAATTGAAAACTGCCTCAGAATTTGAATCCGGGCCTCCTCAGATGCTTTTTCGCGCTTGCGCTCCTTTCTTTAGCGGGTGATGTCAGCATGACGTCAGCAGCAGCTCCTGGTATGATGGATGACGTCAGCGGGTGACATGGCAAGATGACGTGGTAGGGTGTTGGATGGTGCGGCGCCTTATGTATTTCTGCAATGCGATAGTAATAGCTAAAATGCTGCGAATTTGTGATGAATTTGTAGTGAAGCGAGTTTTTAATGATAAATCGTATTTTAAACAAAATATGTGGATAAATGGAGGCATGCGGTGAAGGGGTGTTTGCGAAGTGATATGCTCTCTTGATGTAGTGGCAATGTCGCATCGGAGCAAAGGAAGTGGCATGCATTTCAGGCGCATGGCCCTTGCGATCGCCGATCGCCGATTAGCGATATCGCATCGGCTAACGGGGAAGGGGCGTATGTATGTAGCATATGGTAGTGGAGATACACCAATTGCGAAATGTCATTGGCGGAATGTACATCGGGAAGAAATAACAGCGAGCCATGATACCCTTGCGACCTCTGATTGCGATAATCGCGTCAGAGGGGGTCAACCGGGATCAGAAGAATGTTAAGGCAATCGACAAGGATTGTTTGTTATCGCAGGAGGGGAATATATGGTTCTGAAGATTATTTGCGGCCTTGGAAGGGGTCCGATAACCTTAAGAGAAAGAATTACATGCTTTGGAAGGAGTCCACTGTATTGGAAGAGGGTTTTAAAGGGGGAAGATGAGGGTTCTTGCTATGTTTCAGACAAACTTAGCAATCCCCAAGTGTACTTATGGTTATTTTTCAACCAAAGGGAGGGGATAAATATATAAGGGAGTTATTAAAATAGTTAAAAATAGGGGATGAGGAGATAGATAGGGAGCTATATAGTAAGGTTAGCGGTTAATATGACCAGTGATAAGAAAGTGCTAAGTATGTGAATCTTAGGCTTTTTAAAGGAAGCAATGATCCGTAAAGGAAGTATGAATATTGCTTGAGTAAAGCAGATCTTTACCAGGGTGAATTGTTATGAAAATTATGAAAAGGAGAGTTATCAAGAAGATCTTGACCTCTCTAGGGGGAGTTAGTAATGATTTAGGGGAGAGAAGAAGGGGAAGTTAAACATGCCTCGCTTGAAGTCCTTCAAAATGGGAACTACCTTGCTATACTGATCGAATGGATATAACTTTTGAAAACACAAAACTGATCATAATCAATGATTCTGCAACCACAAAGCTACCTACCCAGCCTACTTACCTAACATTTTTTCTTCTTTTTGGTTTGGGTGCACTTGGACTTGCAAACCCAGCTTTTCAACTTTTTCCTTTCATGTCTTCCTATCTACATTTGCACTTATTTCTTCCAAGGGCCCATATTAAGAATTTGGGCTCCTTTGATTCTCTACCTATCTAAGAATCTGCCAAGATTAAGCTGTTTGGACAGATTATTCATTCTCTATATTCTAAAACAGGAAATTGAAACCTAGGGAGACCAAGATTAAGCTGTTTGGACTTCCCTTCAGCTGAAAATTGTACAAAAATGAAATAACTCTTTAAAATTGGAATGCAGCAGAAGAGCTTTTAGTAGCATTCTTTCATGGCCTCCTTCTTTGGTGTCTATGAGAAAATATGGAGCATTGCAACATGCAAAGTATGACATATTTGGCCTGTAAAACGTCAATCATGAAATATGAGTAACCTGCTGCAGCAAGAGGCTAACAGTGGCTCCACTTGGGGATGGCTTCTCCTTGTGAAAAGCCAAGAACAGCAGGTCAGATTTCCTTGATCTTCCATTGTTGCTGTTCATTGAAAACTTCTTAGTGTTGATTGTTTGGATTAATTTGAAATTTTGTACTGAAAACAACACTTTCCTTCACCTAATTTGCTAGTAAACTGTGAAGCATCGCTTGCTTTCTTCTACGTGCTTTAGTATCTGGAATGTTGCAAAAATAAACGAAAGTGCTGATATATACAAGCATTTATGTACAGAAAATAACACCGCCTATTTTTCTCGATCAAAAGGGGTCATGGAAATGTTTTAACATTCGGCCATTCACAGGGCCTTCTTTAGCTGCGCTGCCATCTAGCGTTTTGAGGAAATATGTGTTATTGCCTTGCACTGCGTTGATAGTGTATGGTCCTTTCCATAGAAAATCGAACTTGGCGTGCTTTCCCTTGTCTTCTCTTCGTGAGTCCCACCTTAGAACTTTGCCGCCAACCCAGAAATCCTCTACTTTAGCTTTCTTATCAAACATCTTTTTGAGTTTCTCTTGCAACATTTGAGCTATGTCATAGACCTACTCTTTGGTTTGTTGAAGGTGAATGGTCTGACTAACTCTTCTCTGCATGTCATTTGTTTCAGTCTGAATCTCTTGCAACAGTTTGATAGTAGGAATGCCCAAATATGAAGGAAATTTGGCCTCCATGCCGTATACTAGCTCATAAGGGCTCATCCCAATTGATTTCTTGGTTGAAAGTCTGTCTGCCCACAGAGCATTTGTGAGTCTCCTATGCCAGTTCTTTTTGTTTTCCTCCAGCAGTTTCTTTATGATATTGATGAGGCTTTTTTTCGATGATTCAGCCAAACCATTACCTTGAGGGTAGTACGCTGTGGAGTGGCCCAAGGTAATGTGGAACTTATGGCAGAAGTTGAAGATCATTTTGGATTTGAAGGAAGCAGCATTGTCAGTGATGATTTTCTCAGGGCAGCCAAATTTGGAAAGGATATTTCTCTCAAGGAATTGGATAATGGTTGATTCATTGGCTTGTCTACATGGGATGGCTTCAATCCACTTAGTGAAATAATCAGTGGTTGTTAAAATCCACTTGTGCTGGCCTGAGGAAGAGGGATGAATTTCTCCAATGAAGTCAAGACCCCATTGTTGAAAAGGCCTTTCGGTCAAAATGGGCATAAGGGGCAAAGGCAACAATTTTCTTTTCCCTTCAAAAATTTGGCATTTGTGACATGAAACAACAAATTTCTTGACATCTGCAAATAAAGAGGTCCAATAATAACCAACACTTAAAATCTTGTCAGCAATGGGCTTCCAATATAAGTGTCCTCCACAGTCCCCTGCATGGAATTCTTTCATGATGGTGTTAGTTTCGTTCATAGTCAAACAATTAAGCAATATTCCTTCATGATTTTTCCAAAACAAGGCACCATCTATGACACAAAACTTTGATGATTTCATCCTTAAAAATATTTTCTTGGTTCTGTACAATACTGGGGGAGCGCACAGGTTTAACAATACAAATCAAATATCAACATACCATGGGGATTGCAAAAAGGTTTCACTGATCTGTGGAGTCGCCAGCTCTGGTTCATTGTCCAGTTGATTCATGTCTAAGGTTTGGAAATTTGTTTCGGACATTAGTTTGGCTAAACCTTGCCCTTTTATCAGCTTGGTGGGTTTTATCTCAATGTCATATTCAAGAATGTTGGCAATCCACTTGCCTCTTTTGCCTTCTAGTCCCTCTTGAGTTAATATATCTTCTACGACAGAGATTGGGACATAGGCGATCACATGGGAGTATAAGATGTAAATTCTAAAGTCTTTGATGGCATTAACCAGGGCATAAGCCTGCTTTTCCATAATCTAATATTTCAAGGGTGCATCTCTTAAAGCTTGGCTGAAGAAAGCAATTGGTTTTTCATTACCTTGATCATCCTTCTGCAAAAGGACAGTAGCTATGGTATGCTCAGATGCAAAAGAAAAGATGATAAAATCTTTGTCGAATTGTGGATTGGTGAGGACAGGCGTTTGATTCAAGGCAGTTTTGATGCTCTCAAAAGCTTGCTTGGTTTCAAGAGACCATTTTACCTTTGCATCCTTCTTTAACATATTGCTCAGTAGCCTTATTAGGTCGGATAGGTTTGGGATAAATCTCCTTAGGAAATTTATCTTTCCAAGGAATGCTTGCAGCTCTTTTACGTTTCTTGGATATGGGATTTGGAGGATAGCTTGAATTCTTTTAGGATCAATTCTAATCCCATATTTTGATATGATATGGCCTAAAAGCTTGCCTTCCTCAAGGGAAAACAGGGACTTCTTTGGATTTATGGAAATGCTATATTTCCTGCAAGTCATGAAAATTTGCCTTAGGTGCTTAAGGTGCTCTTGGTCAGATTTGGACAAAGGGGTTAGGTCATCAAGGTAAACAACAAGGAAATCATGTATCTCCTTGGCAAGTGCGATATCCATTGCCCTTTGAAAGGTAGCACCCGCGTTCTTTAGTCCGAAAGGCATCTTAACATACTTAAATGTTCCCCACGGTGTGGTAAATGCTATTTTGGCTTGGTCATCCGGGTGAACAAGTACCTGATTAAAACCTGAAAATCCATCTAGTAAAGAAATTCTAGATGATCCTACTACTCTTTGTAGAATATGGTCCATTTTGGGCAAAGGGTAGTGGTCTTTTAAAGAGACTTGGTTTAAATTTCTCAAGTCTACACACAGTCTTATCTCTCTTGATTTCTTCCTTGTGGTAACTGAATTAGATACCCAATCAGAGAATCTGATGGGTGCAATGATACCTGCTTCAAGCATTCTCTTTATTTATTTTTCAATGAGGGGAAGAAGCATGGGGTTGATTCTTCTAAGTTTATGTTTGAATGGTTTTTGGTTTGGTCTTAAGGGAATGGTATGCTGGATCACTGACATGTCATAGGACTTCAAGTCCTCATAACTCCAAGCAAATACATCTTGGAACTCTTTGAACAAATCCACATATTTTGGTTTTTGATCAGGGGGCAGATTTTTGGACAACTTAATCATTTTGGGTTGTTCTGCTGTTCCTATGTTGTGCTCTTGTATAACAGCATTTAGAGGCTCCATTTTTGGCTTTTTGGGCACATCATTGTCATCAAACATGTCTTCTAATGGAGTAAGGCCAGCAGGTAGAAAATTAGTATTTAGATCAATAAACTCATCCTCTGCTTTGGTTGTTTCCTCTAAACACATTTGTTTCAACTGTTCTATGTTTGCATTGTCAAAAATAGTTGGGTTAAGGATTTGTTTGGCTATTGCAGCTGTTACAGCCTACTTATTTTCTTCTGTTATCTGTTGGGAATCGTTCATGGCATCCATGTCAATGTTTGTGTTCGAAAATTCGCCCTCAAGAGTGAGGAAATTGTTAATCTGGGCATCATTTTGAAACACTTTCCAATCCTTAACATTGTTGGGGACCGAGAGTCTTGTTTTATCTCAGCAGTGAAATGGTGATTTGGTTCAAAGGGAAGCTTGCATGTAATGGCAAAAGTTGCTAGGCTATGAGCATGAATATTATGGTCTCTTGAAATTTTGGCAAGCTTGGATTCATTGAAAGACTTGAGTATTTCTATGGCAGCAGTCCTATAAGCTCTCATTCTATTATCATTGGTAACAAGTTACCTTTCATCTGTTGTATAATCAAATCAGAGTTGCCTAGAATGGACACTTTTGCAGCTCCTAAGGCTTTGAGTAGTTTAAGGCCTAAGAGGAGAGCCTCATACTCTGCCATGTTATTAGTACACCTAAAATTTAATCTATAGGCATGGCCTTGTGCATGATTATCATGTGTATTGTGAATCCATATCCCTGCCCCTACTCCTAACTTATTGACAGAACCATCAAACTCTAAACACCATGTGATTTCTTGTTTTTGGTTTGTATTAAGAGTTTCAGTTATTTGAGGATTGGGCAGATTTACAATTTCTGTTTCGGGAGGTTCTTCTTGTTTTCTGGTTGCCTTAACTATCATGACAGTTTCATGGGTATTGTCAACTGATTCCTCGTTGATGCCTGTTTCTTGATCTAAGGCTGAGGGCTTCTCATCAGTTGGATGTTTGGCGTCCTCATTGAATAGAATAAAGAAATCCATATCAGAATGGATTGAGTAAATCAGAAACTTATGGGGCTTTTCCTCACTGCTTACCACATACTTCATCAGTGTTTCCCTGTACAGTCTCTTTGGTTGCCCAAAGATAGATATAGTGGCATAGGAGAGGTCAAGTTGAAGGGATCCATGAAGTTTTTCTCCCCATGATCTTGATAGGAGCATGCCATATTTTGTTGGTATGTCAGCAACTACTACGTCCATTAGGATTGTCTTGTTAGGAAATTAGACTAGAGACACACACAGGTCTTTGATTAAGCCTAAACACTTGACTTGACTTGAGTCGAAGGAGTATAGATCTTTATAGGGTCTGGTGACATCAAGGTTTAGTTTTTCCGTTACAGCTTTGGGCATAAGGTTATGTGAGGCACCTGAGTCAAACATAGCATTATGCAAGATTTTGTCATGTATGTGTAGACTGACATAAAGGGGTGGGACAGGTCCATGTGTTGATTTTCCGTTAACTTCTGGACCAAACAACAGCTCAAGGGTATCATCTAAAACATTTACATCATCCCTGACCTCTGGTAGTTGAAGTGACCTTTGAATTTGTTGCCTATATACATCATGTTTGGCAAGTTCTGAAAGGTGGATGGATATCTTGAGCTTTCCAATTTCTGCTTCTAAGTTAAATGGTTTATCCAATGGAATTCTTGCATTAGCCATAGCAGTTTTTTCATTGTCGAAAGTGTTTTCGGTGTTTTCTTTTTGAATGGCAGCGTTATGGTGAATGATAGTTTGTGGTATTTCTGTTTTGGGGAGATTTTTTGGAGTGCCATTCAGATTTTCCTTTGAGGGAGAGGGAGATAGAGGCTGATCAATAGGAGGCTGAATGTCTGATATATCCTCTACTGTTATCTGATGCGGGTTTGGGGCAGCAATGTCAGCCGGTTCTGTAATGACAACATTGTCTTTGATTTTATTAGGCTTTTTGCTATCCTTTGTTCTGCTAGGTGTAGGGACATCAACGGTCCTTGTTCTCAACTTATATTGTTTGTGCACCTCGTACACCGCAGAATCATAACCTTGTTTGAAATCAAAAGACTCTCCCGACTTGGTCTGAAATTGTTTTACATCAGGGTAGTCTCGGTCCTCTTTGGTGAGAAATATTTGCTGTTCGTTTTTTAAATCCATCAGGTTCATGTGAGCCTCATCTGCGGGCTCACTGGATGTGGATGCCTCCGCATAGTTTTCTTGGAAAGGAGGCCTAATATCATGGTCGGGACTAGCCCTTCCAGTGTTTGTGGTCTGATTTTTCCTGAAGTTCGGGTTCCTTATAGTGTTGGTCTGTTGTGCTTCCCATGATGATTTTCTCTCAATGCTCTCTACTCTGTCTCCTAGCCTATGCATGCCGTTAATGATAGCATCTAGTTTTTGATCTAAAGATGAGGGTTCTTCCTTGAAGGTGGTTCTTCTCTCAGTTCAAGCTCTGTTTCTTTTGGCAATCAGATTTGCCTCTACACTAACAGCAACATCTTGCATCTCTGCGAAGCTTTGAGGGGCTCTTTCCCTTAACTGATATGCCATTTCAGCATCGAAACCATAAGGGAATTTGTACAAAGCAAGATCAGGTGGTGGTCTTAAATTTTGTGGTATTGCATTGTAGACATTATTAAACCTCGCACAGTAATCCAAAACCGCCTCTTGAGGTCCTCTTTTGATAGTATCATACTCAGATAATATGTGTAAAGGGTCTTTCTTTTTCTCCCATCTATTGATAAATGTCTGGTATAAGGCTTCTGGGTTTAGTATGGAGTTGGGTGTAAGCGCTCTAAACCAGGTTCTGACATCACCTATCAAACTTTGGACAAAAATATTCATCCTTACACTGTCGTCATCAATCTCATAACTCTCAAAATAATCCCGCATTTTCTTTGTATGCTGTAGGCATGTGCAGGAATTTGTGCCATCGAAATAGGTAATATTTGTCTGATAATCCTGAGGCATAGCCCCAGGATTAGCAAGCAGCTGTAAGGGTGCATATCTATTAGCCATATTAACGGGGATAAGGGGAATAATAGGGATAAGTGGAACGACTGGAGTGACTGGGATAACAGGAACAATCAGGGTAATAGGAGTAGTGGTGGTATTTGTAGTGAATGGAGGTGTGGACACAGAAGTTGGGGAAATGGATGTTGAACACGGGGAAGAAGGGTTTGAACGGAACAAAACCTTAACAAGGGTTGAAAAACTACTCGGCTGAACTATCTTGGGAATAGTATCAGCCGAATCTTCTTGTTGCTCTTATTTCCTCAGGATTTTGGGGATTATATTGGGGTTTTCAAAAACAACTAGGAGATTCGAATCAGGATTTCACCTTGTATGATGCAAATGCTTCTTGGGAGCCAGCTTATAACTTGTTTTTTGGGAATTTTGTAAGAACACAGGTCAACTAGACTTTTTATAGGTCGGTTTCTTCCTCTGTGGAGCTTCGGACTAGTTTTGTGAGATTATCTGAGAAAGTTCCCCAGCGGAGTCGCCATTATGTTATCTCTCAGGTTGTCCCTAAGCTCCTGAAGGGATACGGCCGAGGTAACCACAAACCAATCTTTGGATTGTAGGTTCTAGCCCACCTGCAATCAGAGAGGGCTCTCTCTTAACGTTTAGCTTTGTTTGATGATGATTTTAGGCTAGCTATTGGGTTCAGTGGATTTTGTTTTTGGGTGGAAGGAAGGCTTGGGTAAAGGGGAGTTGTCTTCAAGATAAGAGGCAAGGCATAGTAAGATAAATTTCAAACCATTGGGCATGGAATCATGGAGTGCGACTGATGGTGCGTTTTCTTGGTCACAAGAGAAAGGTGGAGCAAGGTAGCTATTCATGAAACAATATCTGAGCTGAATAGAGAGGTGTTGAGGGCTAAGGAATGAGAGGCAGTAAAGAATCTCTCAATCAGTTTAGCGAAGGGAACATGAAAGAACCATAATTAAGAGCAGCTAAGAATTCTTAAATAACAGTCATTCATAGGTGAGCTAGAGTAAATATGAGCCATGAGGAATTCATATTTATGACTAAATCAAGAGGAAAACATTTAAAAGGCACAGAAACTGAGTGTAGAGTGCATCAAAGAAAATTCTAAACCAAACTTTTGTTCCGTGACTTGAGCTTATGTGAAATTGAAAAATTACAGAGGTGAGAAAAACTTATTGTTTCATAGAACAACACAAGAATTCCATCGTTCACTCTTCAAAACCATTAGCAATGCATCAAACAGTTCATCCTCCAAGCTTTCAACAATCTTTGATTATAGAAATTATCAGGTATACAGTGCGAGTCTTAGCTTAAGCAAAACATCAGCCAACCGATATCAACCAATCAACCAACCCCCCAGTTACATTGTTTTGGGCCCTCTTTATAGGTAAAATATCCTGGGGTTTTTATTACAACCGACCTTAAGAGGTCTGCAGGAAAAAGTGTTTTAAACCTAAACCTGTAATGGAATTAAATGCAAGTAAACATCCCTTGAGCTGCGCCCGAGGTAGCTGGATCAAAAATGAGTTAATATGGTGTCTTTGACGGCCTGGTGCAGTGCTTCTGTCATAACTGTGTTTTGAGTTCTGGTCCATTGATCTCATGTGAGTTTTAATGTGCAGTCATTGTGATGATGAGCGTTGAGTGGTTCCTTAACTGCTTCTTGACTTTTGAGGATTTCTTTTAATGTTCTATTCACCTCGAGCCCTGAGAAGATCTTCTCTGATACACTTCGCCGCAACATTGATACTCTTTGACGTGGATTTTGGCTCTGCATTTGCTCTGATACTCATTAATGCCTGAACCGGGTCTCTCTCTGTCTTCCGCTACGATCCAAACTACAAAATCGGGCCTTTTCGGCCCTTTTCGGTGCAAAATTAGCCGAGGAATCAAAAGATTCCCTAAAGATTCTCCAATATGGCCTATTTCCCGTAGCGATGCGTGATTAGCTCTAGGCGCTAATCGTGCATCGAAAACTGCCTCAGAATTTGAATCTGGGCTTCCTAAGATGCTTTTTCGCGCTTGCGCTCCTTTCTTTAACAGGTGATGTCAGCATGACGTCAGCAGTAGCTCCTAGTACGGTCGATGACGTCAACGGGTGATGTGGCAGGATGACGTGGCAGGGTGTTGGATGGTGCGGCGCCTTATATATTTCTGCGATGCGATAGTAATAGCTAAAATGCTGCGAATTTGCGATGAATTTGTAGTGAAGCGAGTTTTTAATGATAAATCGTATTTTAAACAAAATATGTGGATAAATGGAGGCATGCGGTGAAGGGGTGTTTGCGAAGCGATATGCTCTCTTGATGTAGTGGCGATGTCACATTGGAGCAAAGGAAGTGGCATGCATTTCGGGTGCATGACCCTTGCGATTTCTGATCGCCGACTAGCGATATCGCATCGGCTAACAAGGAAGAGGCGGATGTATGTAGCATATGGTAGTGGCGATACACCAATTGCGAAATGTCATCGGCAAAACGTCCATCGAGAAGAAACAACAGCAAGCCATAATACCCTTGCCACCTCCGATTGCAATAATCGCGTCGGAGGGGGTCAACTGGGATCAGAAGAATGTTAAGGCGATCGGTAAGGATTGTTTGTGATCGGAGGAGGGGAATATATGGTTCTAAAGATTATTTGCGGCCTCGGAACGGGTCCGATAACCTTAAGAGAAAGAATACATGCTTTGGAAGGAGTCCACTGTATTGGAAGAGGGTTTTAAAGGGCGAAGATAAGGGTTCTTGCTATGTTTCAGACAAACTTAGCAATCCCCAAGTGTACTTATGGTTAATTTTCAACCAAAGGGAGGGGATAAATATATAAGGTAGTTATTAACATAGTTAAAAATAGGGGATGAGGAGATAGATAGGGGGCTATATAGTAAGGTTAGCCATTAATATGACCAGTGATAAGAAAGCGCTAAGTATGTGAATCTTAGGCTTTTTAAAGGAAGCAATGATTCGTAAAGGAAGTATGAATATTGCTTGAGTAAAGCAGATCTTTACCAGGGTGAATTGTTATGAAAATGATGAAAAGGAGAGTTATCAAGCAGATCTTGACCTCTCTAGGGGGAGTTAGTAAATGATTTAGGGGAGAGAAGAAGGGGAAGTTAAACATGCCTCGCTTGAAGTCCTTCAAAATGGGAACTGCCTTGCTATACTGATTGAATGGATATAACTTTTGAAAACACAAAACTGATCATAATCAATGATTCTGCAACCACAAAGCTACCTACCCAGCCTACTTACCTAACATTTTTTCTTCTTTTTAGTTTGGGTGCACTTGGACATGCAAACCCAGCTTTTCAACTTTTTCTTTTCATGTCTTCCTATCTACATCTGCACTTATTTCTTCCAAGGGCCCAGATTAAGCAGTTGGGCTCCTTTGATTCTCTACCTATCTAAGAATCTACCAAGATTAATTTGTTTGGGCAGATTATTCATTCTCTATATTCTAAAACAGGAAATTGAAACCTAGGGATACCAAGATTAAGTTGTTTGGACTTCCCTTCAGCTGAAAATTGTACAAAAATGAAAAAACTCTTCAAAATTGGAATGCATCAGAAGAGCTTTGAGTAGCATTCTTTCATGGCCTCTTTCTTTGGTGACTGTTCGTAAATATGGAGCTTTGCAGCATGCAAAGTATGACATATTTGGCCTGTAAAAATGTCCATCATGAAATATGAGTAACCTGCTGCAGCAGGAGGCTAACATAAGGAAGATACATTGAAATCACTTTTTCAGAAACCCTAAAGAGAGCATTTTATTAAAGTTGTTATTGTACATTGGCATCCATTGCTTCCTCCATGAAATCTAAAAACAAGCTAGAGGGAGCATCAAACTTCCGATCTTAGAAAGTCAGAATAAATATTATTCTCACCAAAAACAAAGGATTGGATATTGTGAAAAGAAATAATACAAAATTGTCTGATGTAGGTGGAAAAGAGAAGTTTAAGGAGGATGACATCATTTCCATGAGTCTAATAGTATATCCCATTAGAGATCATCTCATTCCCTACATTACAAAGCATGATACCTCCAAAAATATGTATGATGCACTAATAAATATCTACACTATCAAGAATGTTGATCATTCCATGAGCTTGAAGAATGAGATCTGAAATATTAGAATGACTAATGATAACAGATGACTCGAGACAATAAGAATCTTTCAAGCTTGACAAAAAAGAAGCAATCTCAAAGAGTTGAATTGGCAGACAATAACATCTATGTAGTCATAGGAGTTGGAAAGGAATCCATAGAGCTAAAATTTCACAGCAATGTTCATCTCAACAATGTCCTTTATGTACCAGGTTTGAAAAATAATATTTTCTTTGCTTCTTGCTTAGTGGAGAAAGGATAGAGGGCTAATTTTGTGGATGGAAAAGTGCTTGTATGGTGAAAATGATCTAGTATAGATGATGCTAGGCTTATTGGGGTTCACAATTAAAGATTGTATATGCTTTTTAGTCAACTAGATCAAGCATTAGTACATGAAGAAATATATCCAATTGAGTTATGGCACTGAAGGTATGAATATATTGATTTGAAAGCATTGTCTGAATTAAGTAAAATAATGTTAGGTGTTCCTGAACTACATAGAAATAATGATGGTGTATGAAAAGGTTGTGATCTTGTAAATAACATCAAGAAACTATTTTCAAATAATGGCAACAGATCTAAGGAAGCTTTGGATTTGATTCATTCTGATGTATGTGGTTTGATGCTCATAAAATCACTTGGTGGTTCGTTGTACTATGTGACATTTATTGATGCCTTCTCCCATGAGACTTGGATATATCTCTTGAAGACAAAATATGCAGTATTCAACAAATTCCAAGAATTCAAAGATGAAGTGGAAGACTTGACATATAAAAATATCAAGGAGAATACACCTCAAAGGAGCTTGTTTCTTTGTGGAAGTGTTGTGGCCACAACCACCCCCCTATTAAAGTCTGCTCTGGGTTCAAATTTGAATGGGTCACCTAAGAAGTTTGATCTTTTGTTTCTCTGAATGATAACTGGAGTTGTTGGAAGGAATTATGCCTTCAAAGCTGAATGGTTTAATAACTATGGCTGCAATGTGTTTTGAGATTAAATTGGAAACTGTGACTGTGCATGCTTGAAGAATGTCATGAAATGCTTGATGCTTGATGCTATAATTCATGGAATCAACCTAAAGGTTCCTGAAGGTTGAATCATGTCCGGCATTGAAACCTTGCCTAAGATAGTAGGAGTCCTAGATCATCATGTGATCGCTTCCCCTAATGCCTGAACTCTAGATTTTGGGGGAATTCCTTGGGGCCTCTCAGTTCACAGTATTGAATGTGAATAAATGAAAATAAAATTCAAAAGAGATGCATCCCCATCACGCCGAAAGACTTTAACCATTTCATCGCATGGCTATCTGTTTCGCTTTAATCATCAGTTTCCCCCAAAAAACATCGCTTAGTAAGTTTGGAGGCAAGCGAGGACCAAGAGAAGAAAAGAGGTCGACGACCTGATGCATAAGCATCAGGAATGGTTGCGAGGAAAATATGCAAACAACACATGGCCAAAACGGAGGAATTTATGACAGGAAACAGGGAAGGCATACACAGTATGGAGCTACGCAGTAGACTACGGCAATTTCTTGTTGCTTATCCTCCCTCTAGCCCTTCCACTGCTGTAATAGAGCTTTTAATTGCAACTGCTGACTTGCAAAAGGATCTTACATCCTGAAATACCTATCCAATAAAAGGAAGTATGGGCTCATACATTTGTTTCATATGTACAATGTTCTGTGGATCCTAGAAAAACGCCATCGTCTGCTTGATCTGTGCAAGTTTGATAAGGTTTGATGGATGGAAACAACCACACAACATTCTACCTCACAATCTGTCGAAGAAACTTATGAACACATCGAAGAAACTCTGAATAAGTATGAATTCATTATTGATCGCTAGCCTAAATGCTCAGTTGATTTGGAAAATGCAATCACATTCATAGAGAGGTAGTGGTGGGAGCATTGGAGAAACAATATTCTGAGGTTTTGATTCCTTTGAGAGATGGTGTGATACGAAAGAAATTTGGCCTTCAGTACATGAAAAAGTTAACCAGAGGCTATTTTGTACGCCTTTACAGTGTTCCGCATTAGTTGGGATTTTTTTGTGGAATGCTATCGAGATGATCCTTGCTGTGTTGCGTCCTAAAGTTGAGCCACAACTCAGGTCCTGGACATCTCGCCTGCTTACACCTGCAACTGGAGATAAGAAGATGGTATTTGGAGAGCAAGTGAATGGGATAATTGTCGTGTTGAGAAATAAATATAAGTCTTTCTTGCAAGCTATTGTAGAAAATTCTTAGACAATACACATGGACAACATATAACTAAACTCTAAAGAATTCTTCAAGATGGAAAGGGAGCAAAAGGTGATAATGAAATTCGAGAAAGTAACGTAGCCCTTAAATAATCATCGCATGGACATTGCTCCTATTCTACATGATATCTCTACCAGCTAGATTTTTGTTGCCATGTGTCATGGCTTTTGGGACAGAATGGGGTAGGATGTCCTAAAATTCTTAGAATATAGGAAGTAGAATAGATGTTGGTATAAGGGTTCTTGTTTTGCCTTGGGGATTCTAGATGATACCTTTGCATCACTGATGCAGACGTTGCAAGGACATTTCGCAAGAAAAGGATATGGTACCACCACATTGTATAATGGAGGCACGCTCTATGCTAAGTAGAGGTACTCCTGAGAGTGCAAATCCATCAAGTTATTATTACCTCCAGATACACCTTAAACCAAGAAAGATGTTGGATGATGAGTGAATTGTCTTCATTTTCCTTCAGGAAATAAAATGGAATAACATTCAGTCAATACGTGTGCGAAGAGATGGCATGTAGTAATTCCTCTTTCTATCGACATCCGTACATTTTTCTTCAGGAAATAAAATGCTCCAGCAACAATGGCTTCAACCTGTTCGCAGTTTCATTAACTGTTCCATTTTGTATATTTTAATTTGAATATTGAAAGGAAGAGGGAAGGTCGAAGGTCATGGAAGACTTGCTGTCAATTCTCTTTCTGCATAAGCATTATCTCTGGATAGGGGAAGAGGAATTTCTTTTGGCAGAACAAGGTTCGATTTTATTATGCTAATAAAGAGGATTGTTTCAGTCAAGAAGAGGCCTTTCCCAGTTTCGGCTTTTATGTTTAGAATGAGAGCGTTGTCGCTGGCATGAGGAGATATAGGTTTTGTTTTTGTGCACAGAAATGATATACAATTTAGGATTAGTCTTTCTTATTTGAATATAATTCGTTAGCATGGTTAACTCATGAGCGGTCTCCTATTCGAAACCATATTAAACATCAGTTGCAAGTTTGATTTGTATGAAATGGAATGTATATTTATTTATGAGTAATTAGATTGGAATTAAGCTTAAACACAACCTTGTTCATCGTTGAATCCAGTAATTGATTCATTTGGACCTGGAATCCACATATGATGTTTAATCTCTTTTAATTATGCTCCAGCGGGATAGGTTAGGATAGTTAGGATTAATACAAGTAATTAGAATTAGTATAGATAGGGCATGGTGCACATAGGTTCGTCATTTCTTTTGTTTATTCAATTGAAGTCTTCTTCAGGGAAGCAATCTTTCAACACCTATAACAATTTACGGGATCATTTAAAACCAGTTGGAACTAGTCACTCCAAACGAAAGCAGATATAATAAGGGTCTGCGATCAGATTAGTTCCCCTTGTTGGTACAGCGAAAATTTGTTGTGACAGCAAATTGGCGCTAGAAGGAGGGCCTAAACTGTCGTTCACAGCTTTTTATGATTTCATCTATAAATGTTGTGCATGGATTCGAAAAGAATAATGTATGGATCGTAAAGGTCAAAAAGATCCTTCCACCCATTAGGAAGAGCCTCATTTCGAAGAAATAGATGTCCCTCTAAGTCTCGTGTTTAGGTTACCCAAGGAAGAGAGACTGTGGCAGTATCTTGTCACTCAGGAACAACTAGTCAAAGCACTTACTCGTGCTTACGCTCGTTCATTCTCTCAGCTCCCCATCTTTCATTCTTTACCTTTGACAGCTAAAAGAAAGCCAAGGATCTTTCCCATAAATGAAGAGACATCCATAGCCCTTTCTCTTGAAGATATTGTGCTAGAGTCCCTGCAAAGTGTCGACACTCCTTAGGAGGAAATTCCTAAGGATCCCCTCTCTAGAGGTAATCTGTGCTCGAAAAATCAAGGAAATAGGCATCCCTGTCTTGATTTAGAAAATCCTAACAAAGAACGCCTCGAGGAGACCTTCAACCAGAACTTCCCAAATCATAATATGGCTAATGTTCCTCCTCCAAGTGGGAATCAACCCCCACCCCCTCCGAGTGGACTCCCTCCCTGGCTTGCACAGGATGATGTGGCAGTACCTAGTTAGCAGCATGCCTTACCAAAGAACGCAGAAAGAGTATTACCCAAATTCAACCCTGAGCAGGGAGACATAGCCGATAACCACATTCACCCTTTCTTCCTAGCCGTGCACATGTTGGGGGTAGCAGATGAGGACATGGTATGTCGTTTGTTCCCTTCTACCCTGATTGGTGCAACATCCACATGGTACTTTAGCTTGAGAATTGGATCAATCATTTCGTGCGATAATTTTCAGCGGGCCTTCATAGACAAGTTTGGTGATGATAAGACACTTGTAGCCTTGGTTTTAGAATTATCACCTTTAAAAATGGAAACCAAAGAAAAGGTCAAGGATTTTAACATCCGGTTCAACACTTTGTTCAATAGAATCCCAACTAACGCTAGACCTACTGATGAGGTTCTCATGGAATTTTACATCACTGCTCTCCTGTTGCTACTGCGATGTGGGTTAAAAGGAATAATGCACAAACCTTACAAGGTGCCATTAATGAAGCAGTAAAAGTTGAGAATGAAATGATTAGTCTCATAGCATGTCATCATACAACCGAAGAAAAGAAAGCCTCTCAGTAATCAAAGAAGAATAATGGGTGTGATATAAAGTGGCTGAGACCAAAGAAAAGGATACCACTGATGTGGAGGGTTTGCATCAGATCATTAAGAAATTAACGAACACAGTCATCGATATGAAGAGCAATTCTGGAGAGAATACAAATGAAAATGGAGGAAATAATAACAACAGAAAGTCATTAAAAAATTTCTATCGTAAGAAAACAAAAGGTGGTCATGGTCAACCTACGTTGCCCGTTCCACCTAATGAAGGGATTTTAAATATGGACGACTTGGCTCTTATCGGATCACTTCTTACCAAAGAGGAACCTATAGCAGATTGAGAGCAAGAATAGGAAGATTACAAAGTAGAGGAGCCCAGGGATGAGGTATCTCAAATCAATGTACTGTGGGATTTCTATGCAAATGGGAACGATGACGATGAAGAAGACAGTATAGAAGAAATTCACACTAATGAAATCCACACACGAATTAAAGGACCACTTGCGGATGTGATGAATCTTATAGACCAGACAAAGAGAGATGTTCGCCCTTTGAAGGCATCTTCTCCCAAGGTTCCTATTGAGAAGAATAAAACTAGTGGTAATTCCAAGAGTATTCCAGTTGTGAGCTCTCAAGAGAAGGATAATACATCACAAAATGCAACGAAAGCAACTCAAAATGGTAAATTCCCACCTAATAATGGAAAAACCGGTATGTTTACTTTGCCCTACCCTATTTATAACATTGATTACAACATTGTGGATGATCTTAAGAAATCTCGAGCTAATATCACATACTTCAATTTGTTAAAGTTAACGCAACAAATAGATTTGCTTTTGAAAGCTATGAACGAACGAAATTGAAAATCTCCCACCAATCCAAGTAGCCAAACCAAAAATTCAGTGTCCAGACCCATTAATACCTCTAGCACATCTCGAATGCCACCAGCCACGGAAGCCACTATGTCAAAAATGAATCGAATGCCCCAAGATGTCAGTGAAGCCATGATAGGAAGGAAATAAAATTCCATGATTCAACCTTTCCTTATCACATTTGAAATCTTCAATATGAACTTACACAATTTTCATATAGATTTCGGTGCCTCATCCACTGTTATGCCTTATGTTGTTGCTAAAAGACTTCATGCAATGCCCGTGAAAACTGGAACTCGAATTATGAAACTGGACATAACAAATGTAAAAGTGATTGGAGAATTGAAAGATGTACTGATTCGGATGACTACCAAACCACAATACACAAGTCATTGACATAGTTGTAGTCAACATACTTGAGGCATATGGTATGCTTCTTAGTAGGGACTGGTTAGAAAATCTGAATGGATATTTCTCAACTGATTGGTCCCATCTCTTGTTGCATCAAAAAGGGAAAAGTGATATGCTGAGAATTGATCGAGAAAGATACATGAAGTATGTAGTGACAGAACTAAACGACCCCAATGAACCTGTAATGTTTACCAACTCTATCCTTGGGAATTATAGTTTCAACATTTGTGCCATGGAAACCTATTTTGGAGATAGTTGAAGAAACTGCAGAGAGTTGAAGAAACTGCAACGAACACACAATTGGAAGCTTTCCCTTGTAGTCCAATTGATGAGCTACCATGTAATATAGTAGATGATAGGACTAATTTTGTAGAAAGTAGTTCAATTGATAGATTAGGTTCTATATTTTGGGCACTCTACTTTGATGGCTCTAACTGCCTAGAGGGTGCAGGTACTAGGAGCATTCTCATAGACCCACAAGGGAACCAACATTTGATGGCCAACTGGTTGGAGTTCACGTGCACCAACAACAAGGCAGAATACAAAGGCTTGCTACAGGGCCTGAAGAAATCCATTGATATGAAGGTGAAAAATATTAAAGTTTTTGTTGACTCACAGATAATTGTCGACCAGGTAAGGAAAAGTATACATTGCAATTCGCCACACCTAGTAAGATACCAACATGAGGTGTGGAGCTTAATTAATAGTTTTGATTCTTTTAATATCATATACATACCTCGAGGGAAAAACCAAGATGTCGATCTGATGGCTGGTATGGCTTCAAAAATTTTGCCTGATCTTAGATTAAACAAGAATAAATATTATGTTGAATTGACTTTTAGACCATCCGTACCTGATAACATCTCAAATTGGCAAGTATCGAAGGTGATGAGCAAATCCTTAAGTTCTCGCATTGCAAAAAGACATTCAAAATGAATTCATTGATGAAAAAGAGCATGATAGGCTTATGAATCAGAGTGAAGATGACGAAAAAGATCAACCCAATATAATTCCCAAGTCAGTTGTGAAGATGAAGCACTTTTATGACTTGCATGATAATTTTAAGAAGCCAACTAACTGCAAAATTCATAGCTCATCCATGAAGTATGAGTTGGTCAATCTTGGAACCAAAAAAGACCCAAAAAATGTTAATTTGGGCTTAAGATACTCTCCACAAGAAAAGGTTGCATTTGTCACGCTGTTTAAGAGTACAAGGATGTCTTTGCGTGGACATATGGCGACTTAAAAACCTTTGATACAGATATCATGCAGCATGTGATTCCTTTGGAAAATGATGTTAAACCTTACCAAAAAAAGCTTCATAAGATGCATCCAAGTCTAGAACCATTGGTGAAGAAAGAGTTGAACAAAATGCTAGACGCTAAAATCATTCTTCTGTTCAGGCACACTCGTTGGGTGGCCAATCTCATGCCAGTAAGAAAAAAAATGGAGACATCAGATTATGTATCGATTTCAGGAACTTGAACAAAGCATCACAGAAGGATAACTATCCTGTCCCTTCCAGGGAACACATTCTTCAATGTGTTTCTGGGTCTGAAATGTTGTCCCTATTGGATGGGTTTTTGGGATATAATCAAGTGAGGGTGTCGAATGGAGATCAAACTAAGAAAACTTTCAAGACTAAATGGGGCACCTACGAGTATCGTAATATGCATTTTGGTCTTATTAATGCAGGCGACACATTTTAGAGAGCTATGGACATAGATTTCCGAGGATTGATTAATAGATCAGTAGTGGTTTACATGGATGACGTTATTGTGTATTCGTATCGCAAAAGGGATCATATTTATCACTTGAAACAGATTTTCAAAAGATGGAAAAGGTACAGAATATCGTTGAATCCCAAGAAGAGAATTTTTGCAGTTACAAAAGGGAAGCTATTGGGTCATATACTCTCTAAGGAAGGGATTATTATCGATCCTGAAAGAATAGAGACCATCCTGAGAATACAACCTCCTGCAAATAAAAGGCAATGCAATATTTTTTCGGGAAGATTAATTTCGTTAGGAAATTTGTTTCAAGGTTCGCGGAAATAGTGCATCCCATTCAGCTAATGATGAAGAAAGATGTCATGTATAGGTGAAGTGATGAAGCTAAGAGATTGCTTCAGAAAATTAAGGAGGCCATCGCAGAGGCTCCTGCGTTGGTTAGCCCCAATTTTGACAAAGAATTCCTCCTATATACTTTTGCTTCTAATATTTCATATGTTGCGATCCTCGCCCAAAAGAATGATCGAAGTCCCCATTTCTTATATGAGCTCCAATCTTCAAGGAGCAGCACTGAATTACCCAAACATGGAGAAACAAGGTTTTGCAGTTTTTAAAGCCGTGAAACATTTCCGCCCCTATTTACTGAAGTCCAGGACCAAGGTAATCGTTCCTCACCCTGCTATAAGAACCCTCTTCGTGTAGAGGGAAATGGGAGAATGGAGAGGGAACTGGATAACGGGTCTTCAAGAATATGACCTTGAGATTAAGCCAGCAAAGATAGTTCAGGGGTAGGGATTATGTAAGGTTGCATCAGAAGCCTTGGTAGATAAAGAAAGGGCATCCGAGGAACCAGAAGCGCAGTGCACACGGAATGCGCAAGTAGAACTTAGGGAGGAGCCCAAATGGGTCAATGAGACGTTAATGTGTGAGTGTGAAATATTGGAAGTCCCATTGGACTCTGATTCGTGCTATTACGACATACGCTTTTATCTAACATGGGGATCATGTCCTGAGCACATGGATGCATCACGAAGAAGAGTGCTTCAATTAAAATCTAATCAGAATCACTTGGCCAATGACACATTATACAGGTAAAATTATGATGGATTTTGGATGAGGTGTTTGGAAAAGGATGATGTAGATCATGTCTTGAAAGAAATGCATGACGGCCCAGCAGGTGGTCACTATGGCGGAGAGACCACTGCTCACAAAATATTAAGAGCTGGGTATTATTGGCCCATTGTGTTCAAAGACTTGCATGCCTACACTCGGAAGTGTAGGGTATGTCAAACTATCGTAGGGCGAGAAAGAAAGCCAGCCGTTCCCCTCAGGCCCGTTATGATTTATAGTCTATTCCAACAATGGGGCCTAGATGTCATAGGTGACATCATTTCGAACTCTTCACAACAACATAAGTATATACTCACGGCAATCAACTACTTCACGAAATGGACCAAAGCCATCCCACTTCGGAAGGTTAATGAAGACAAGGTAATATCATTTATTGAGAAATTCATTATCAACAGTTTTGGTATTCCTGA
This sequence comes from Pinus taeda, assembly GCA_000404065.3. Lineage (NCBI taxonomy): Eukaryota > Viridiplantae > Streptophyta > Pinopsida > Pinales > Pinaceae > Pinus > Pinus taeda. The sequence continues at coordinate 19,090 of APFE030549429.1, read as the reverse complement.
TGCTCTCATATTTTATAATGCTTCTTACTTTTCATCACTAAAATTGACGGAATTTGCTATTGATAAATCAATTCACATAAGGTATACTACAAACTATTACCCCCAGGGAAACGGAGTTGTAGATTCCTCAAATAAAAACCTCATTCGCATAATCCATAAATCTGTCGCCGACAACCAGAGAAATTGGCACAACGCTATAAAAACACACTTTGGGTTGATAGTCACCCAAAATTAGCATTAGGAAACTCACCATACTTCCTCATCTATGGATAGGAAGCTATCTTACCTCCCAATGTTGCCCTTCCCTCTTTACAGCTCTCCCAAGTCTCGAGAGGGACCCCTTCAGCCTTACTTCAAAAAAGGATCAACCAACTGGTGAGGTTGGAGGAATTGAGAGATAATGCTAGAAATAAGTTCAGGAATCATCAAATTATTATGAAGAGATGGTTTGATTGCCATCAGGTGGGAAATAAAGATTACCAAGTCGGAGAGCTAGTCTTGAAATGGGACAAGTTGAGTGAGCTGAAAGGTAAGCACATGAAATTCCAACACTTATGTCTGGGCTCGTCCCAAGTTGAGGAAAAAATTGGTCAGGGAACCTATAGATTAAAAACTTTACAGGGAGAAACCACAAAACTCCCTGTTAATGGCCAACATATTAAGAGGTATTTCCAGTAGCCACCAAATGGTGGTTCCTGAGTAGGTTAGGATTTATTTTATTTGTTATTAGCTTAGTTATATATATATATATACAGAGAGAGAGAGAGAGAGAGAGAGAGAGAGAGAGAGAGAGAGAGATTATGCAAAGTTTTATCTTCCTTTTGTTTTGAACTTCAGTTTCTTTCAGCCATTTGATTTTGGTATTTCAGTTTTATTTTTACCTTTTATAGCTTTCTTTCGATTGCCCTCACTTGTCATCTTCAACATTTTTGCTTCCCTCACTATCCTATTGATGAGTATGCAAATCCTAAATTCATTTTTACTTTGCAAGTCAAATGAACGTTTGATGAGCCTCTGAGAATTGGAAAAATCAAGGGTAAAATTCGAATCAAAGCCACTCATTGGCATCTATTGGGAACTAGGTAAGCTCTGTTGATAACCTGGATACCCTGAGCATGTAGGGACATCTTTATAAAATGAAAAATGTATAACCACAACTAGATTGGCATGGCGGAACACTGCATTTTGAAAATCTTACCTAGACCTAGCCTATACTTGCCTATAAGTTTTGCAGTTATTCTCCATTGGTTCCACCCACCACACTAAAATTACCAATATCTGTCATCTGCAAGTAAACCTCCTTTCATGGTCTAAGCTTGCTGTCATATATCTTGTGGCAAATTTAATTGTGGTCTAGTCTCGAAACTAGAAGGACTTATTTAAAAGAAAAGAAAATATCGAGTCCTTGTGCCAATCTGGAAGGACGGGTTGTTTGGGAAGTGAGTTGGAGTAGGGACTATTGTTGGACTCAGAGTACCAGTTGACACAGGAAGCCCCAACCTTTCCTAAGCAGTTTAAAAATATGGTGTAACCCATGACTGCGCCCCATTCGATCATATGAAAGTATAGCACTAAAATTTTCTTACATGAAGTGCAGATGACCATATTTATATATATACATCAAACTTGATGCATGATAAAGAGCTGAGGTACACACCTAAGTAGGTGTTGACAAACAAGTGATGGCCCCGAAAGGATTTTGAAAGTGGAAAAATCAGTAAAGGATGGTTAATGAATCCCATAATATGACCATTAGAGAATGTCTGTCAAAATATTATTAGTGAGTAAAGCTATTTGTATTTATCCTACCTAGAGCGAATAATGCTGAGTGGAACCCATGCCTGTCCGTCTATACAGTTTTCATTTCAAGTTTATCTTAACTCCCTAATGTTCTACTGGTCCAAGGTTTATTTGGTAACATAGGTAATTACTCCGCCCAATGGTTCGCCATTTCTTATGGCCAAAACCACCCCCTATTAAAACCTGCTATGGGGGAAAATTTGAATTGGTCCCCTAAGAAGTTTGATCTTTCATTTCTTCGAATGATAACTGGAGTTGTCAGATGGAATTATGTCTTCAACGCTGAATGGTTCAATGGTTTAATGATTATGGGTGCAATGCGTTTTGAGATTAAAATTGAAACTGTGACTATGCATGCCTGAATAATGTCATGAAATGCTTGATGCTTAATGCTATAATCCGTGGAATTAGCTTAAAGGTTCCTTAAGGTTGAATCGTGTTTGGATTTGAAACCTTGCCTAAGATAGGGGGAGTCTGAGATCATCATGTGATCGATTCCCCTGATACTTGAACTCTAGATTTCAGGGGAATTCCTTGGGGGCTCTCAGTTCACAGCACTGAATGTGAATAAATGAAAACAAAATTCAAAAGAGATGCATCCCTATCGCATCGAAATACTTTAGCCATTTCATCGCATGGCTATCCGTTTCGCTTTAATCATTAGTTCCCCCAAAAAAACATCGTCTAGCAAGTTTGGAGCCATCATTGTGCCATGACCAAATAAATATCATCGCGCCCTCTTGAGACTTAGATCCCGAAGAACTCAAAAATATTCCCAGTTACAGAATCTGTTTCCTTTTGAAAGTTTTAATGAAGGTAAGGCTTGTTTTTGGGCGTTTCTGTCATATCTCTCATAATCATAGATAATGTTAATTATTTCTACAAGCGAGGACCAAGAGAAGAAAAGCGAGGTCGACGACCTGATGCATAAGCATTAGGAATGGCTGTGAGGAAAATATGCAAGCGACACATGGTCAAAACAGAGGAATTTATGACAGGCAATAGGGAAGGCATACACAGTATGGAGCTACGCAATAGACTATGACAATTTCTTGAAGAAAATTTGTATTTAGAGGGAACTAATTGTTTGATCTGAAAATGGGGCACTTAGGCTTCTTGTCTAACTTACAAGAACCTCTCCCACTTCCAAAGCTTCAATTTTCACGAGTCTTTATGATTAACCAATGCGGAATTAATATGTGCTTGAAAATAGGTGTATGATTGTGTTTATTTTTTTCTGTTTATGTGATTTAAGATTTTGTTGTTTATGCTGATATAAAATGAATATAACAATAAAACAATGCAGGAAATAAAAAACACATAAGACAACAATTTAATTAGGAGTTCACCCAAAAATCTTGGGCTATGTCTCTATGAGCTCTAGTCAACTCAACTAGGCTCTCTGGGATTATGGTCTAAGTTCTTTTACAAGCTCCATGCTCAACTCCACTGGTTTACATAGAACACAATGGGTTTAGAACACCATCTTATCCCTTGGCTCTGAAGCTCTTGGCTTTCTGGCTCTAGGCTCTAGCTCTGGCTCTCGGATTTGTCTTTGGCTTTGGCGCTTGGCTCTAGCTCGTGGCTCTGGCTCTTATCTCTAGGTCTGGCTCTGGCTCGGGCAATGACTCTTCGCCTCTGGCTTCTTTGGCTCTCACTTTGGCTTTTTGCAACCTTCAGCTCTTTGGATTTTCACTTGACCTCCAAGTGATCCCAAAGACTCCGTCGGCTACTCTGCGCATTAGCGTTTCACTCTCTCGCTTCTGCCTTGCAACTGCTTTGGTCTTAATTGAGCTCTCTACCTCCTTTGAGGTACTTTTCCAGCTTTTCGGCTACCCAAATTGTTTCCCTGTGTATCATCATCTCTCTGTGTCTCTACGGCTTCCCTGCTCCTTGTTAGTTCGAATAGCCATCTGGCTTTGTGGCTTCAAAATGCATCATTTCCTGTAAAAATGCCTGCTCGTAGTGTTGCATGATGATTAGGAGCAGTTACAGAGGTTTCAGGGCCTTCTCATAAGCAAAAACCCAAAAATCAGAGAAAATTTCATTACAGAGATATTTCTGGAAAATACACTATCAAGCGTGATTTTTGAACTTGAAATCCCATTCAATCGCCCCTAAAATCCCCATTGGTTCTTCCATGAGGTGTTATATCACATCGCATAAGTGTTTTGGGTAATCCCAAATACATGGGAAATATGTGAAAAACCCGTTAAAATTCTTCTATCGAACTTCAAATTATATCACATCCACCCTATAATTGTATCAGGTCTGCCTTTGGCCGCTTTCACAATCCCCACCGTTGATCTACAGGATCTTCGATCCAATGGTCGATATGCGATTTTGGGTGGCTTAAGGGTACGGAGATTACCTGCCTAAAAAGGCGATTTTCCTCTCTCCTCCACCAGCCATGTGTTGACTAGTGTGTGGGATCGGGCGAAGACGGCTCAATACCATTTACCATTTGACGCCCGCCCAAAATCCTCTTTTACGAAACTCAAATTTTATAAATTGCGCCTATAATTTCCCTTCAGGTCCAACTTTATCGCTTTCGGGCATTTTCCTTTGTATTTTGGTTTTATAGCGGAAATGCGCTAATACATAGAAAATCCGAATTCTTGGATTTCAAATTTTATGAAATCGAGCTTTTAAATCCCATCGGGTCCAACCTTTATCGCTTATCGTAATCTCAATTCGTATAGGCCTGCTATCGAGGATCATTGATCGTTGATTGCTGATTTAATCCTAGCTATCCATTCCTTTCCCGATCTGACAGTTGATATTGCACATTGTGATCGCTATCGCATATCACATTGCATACGACCCAAGGGTTCTATACATCGCCGATGCCGATCTGTTGATCTGATCATCGACAATTGGCATATTGCATGATTGCAATCGCCAAGTTTGTGGTCCCGATATCACATACATGCTTGTCTCTGACCTGATACATCGTATCAACCAATTGAAGTTTCTTCTGCCTCCTTTTAAGTCCGCTTCTTTTGCCTTTTTTGATGTGATTTCCCATATAAGGGTTTTTTCCCATTTTAGGGGATTTTGTCTCTTTTTCCAAAGAACAAAAGGGAAACTTCTTTCTATGATAACTTCTGCATCCTAAGTCCATTTTTGCCCATTCAAGTTGTAGTAGATTCAGAACGAAAAGATCTCTGCCATGGGGCTATTTTCAGGAACTTCCTTGGACTTTCATTTTCCTCTGTGAGGAACACTTAGACTTAGGAGTCTATCCAAAATCCATTTTGGATCATGCCTTCCCGCTAGAGAACTTTTGGTATCCAAAAGACTGACATACTAATCTAAACAGTGAATAAGAGTAACAACACCCTCTTCTTTTAGCCTCCACACACTTGCCTTGCATAGTGCCTCTAATCCAAAGTCTCTGACCACTTTCCTTTCTTGATGTGCTGGTCCTCCTGGGAAGAATTGTCTTCCTTCTTTACCTCATTCAGAACTTCTGATGAGATGGTCATAGAAGGTAGCTTGAACTTTTCTACCTTGATCATTGATCCAAGGTGGCTCAAACCAATGTGAAGTACATCTGCTCCACAACACTTTCAACTCCTGCTTCAACAAAAGAAATAGATTTCATAGCTTGTGAACACTTCCATGTCTTACATCTTCATAAAAATGATGGACTAGATAACAAGCCCACAAAACATGCTTTTAAAACAAATGACCCTTCAAGTCAACCATGTAGAAAAAGACCATTAGGACTCTTTTTCAAAAGATGAAACACTTCATCATTATCTCCAGCTTGGAGACCAAGTTAACTTCTCCCAAGTCAACATTGCATCACATGCATGTCAAAGCAATCAACCCTACAAGTTAATTACACATACATGTTCAAAAACAATGAAATCATCAACATCCCTGTGTTCATGCACATCATTCTCATGCATGCATTTCATCCTTCAACTTTCACTTAAGCACACTGTACTTTCAAAGCTGAATGAAATATAATGTTGTAGCAACAAAGTGAGTATCCTACTCAACTTCTTCCATTCACCTGCAACTTGCATTCCATTAACAAAGAAATGCAAATAGATGCATCAATAGACATGCAATCTCAATTGGATAAGAACTCTAACCATTTCATACCAATCCCTTTCAAAGGTAATACCTTTGTTTGCATGTTAGCATCAACATGTGAATCATCCTAAAACACATCATTCATGGAATCTTCCTTTCCATTTCTACCATCTTCTCTTTCCAATTTCATCAGATTTTGTGGAAACATTGCTGGATTTAGAGTCCAACATTTTCAACAAGATGCCCTTGCTTATGGCAGTAAGTGCACTGTATGTGCATCGTCTTGATAGCATGATTTGCCTTGTCCAATGGACCTTTGGCTTCTTGCTTCCTTTCCTTCAAACTTTTCATGTATGCGGCCATTCTCTTCCAACATATAGAAACATTATGGTTATCCAAACCACAAAAGGAACACACAATTCTTTTCCCATATCTATGTGGAAATTTATCATGCTTTGCACAGTCAAAAGAAAAATGTTTAGAACCAGATTTATACCTTTCTCTTTCACCTTTATTGCCTTCATGAGGAGGTGAAGCAAATGAAGAAGTGGCTCCCTTTGGAACACCATCAATCTCTTCAAGGTCGTTAGAGTCTCCACCAATCTCTAGTTCAAGTGTGTGCTTCTGAACACCTACATCCTACAAGTGATGTTTTAAGCCATTGCATTCCTCCTAAATACAATATTCACACTCTGCAATGCAACTCCTTCTTGGAGTTGTTTCAATGGCCTTCATGGTAGCTTTGGAACTCTTTCCATAAGGCTATCCATAGCCAAGACCCAAATACTTAGGCATTTCCTCAACCATTACTGGTTCAACAATACCTTGTGCATGCTTTCCCAAGCCCTTTCCTTCATAACCCATCTTGGACATTAGCTTGAAACCTATGCCTCTAGTATGTTTTTCAAAAGAACCAATATAAGAATTCTTAGAGGAATTTGAAGACAAACAGGAACTATTTACCTCTTCTTCAAGCTAATACTTGACTAAGGGTTCTTGGGAAACAAAGAGTTGTGCCTCCAACTCATGCATCCTTCTCAGGTTCATATTCACAATATGAAGTTGCCTCTCCATTTCTTGTAATTTGTCAGAAAGAAATTGCTTCTCTTCCTACACGGAATTCAACTTCTCTCTAAGTATGCTGCTCTTCCTTCCATCATCATACATTTCTCTTACCATCTCCATCATGGTGGATAAGTCTTGCTTCATGTCTTCATCAAAGTGTCTTGTGATGAAGAAAGAAGAATTTGAGGACTCACTTGTAGAAGTAGTCATTATGCTAATGAACAAAAGAACTTCAAACAAGATTAACAAAGAGCTTATTCAACACCTTTTGCAACAAACCTCTTGTGCTTTAAGGATTGCTTTGAGGTCCTTTTGGATAGAATAATGCCTTCAACTCTTCTTCCTTCTTTTCCTTCTTGGATTGAGATATCATTAGCTTTCCCTTCACCTCTGCAAACTCAAACAATAGTCAGTCTGCAAACAAGCATACAATCAACCTTTGATTGTTTAAACACCTTTCAGACAAGCAATCTTTACTTTGTCAATCAAGCATTTTGATGTAACGTTCTTTGAAGGTGTGGTTAATCAACCTGGCTCTGATACCACCTGATCTAAAAATGGGGCACTTAGGCTTCTTTTCTAACTTACAAGAACCTCTCCCACTTCCAAAGCTTAAATATTCGTGTCTTTATGATTAACCAATGCAGAATTAAATCTGTGCTTGAAAATAAGTGTATGCTTATGTTTATTTTTTACTGTTTATGTGCTTTAAGATTCCGTTGTTTATGCTGATATAACATGCATATAACAGTAAAATAGTGTAGCAAATAAAAACACATAAGACAACAATTTAATTAAGAGTTCACCCAAAACTCTTGGGCTACATCTCTGTGAGCTCTAGTCAACTCAATTAGGCTCTCTAGGATTATGGTCTAAGTTATTTTACAAGCTCCACGCTCAACTCCACTGGTTTACATAGAACACAATGGGTTCAGAACACCATCTTATCCCCTGGATCTAAATATCTCGACTTTCTGGCTCTAGGCTCTCGCTCTGGCTCTCAGCTCTAGCTCTGGCTCTAGCTTTGGCTCTGGCTCTTGGCTTTGGCTCATGGCTCTAGCTCTTGGCTCTGGCTCTAGCTCTAGCTCTAGCTCTAGCTCTTCAGCTCTGGCTTCTTTAGCTCTGGCTTTGGCTTTCTGCAACCTTCATCTCTTTGGATTTTCACTTGACCTATAAGTGACCCCAAAGACTCGCTCAGCTGCTCTGCACATTAGATTTTCGCTCTCTCGCTTCTACCTCACAACTGCTTTGGTCTCAATTGAGCTCTCTGCCTCCTTTGAGGTTATTTTCCGACTTTTTGGCTACCCCAACTGTTTCCCTGTGTATCATCATCTCTCTGTGCCTTTGCAGCTTCCCTTCTCCTTGTCAATTCGATTGGCCATCTGGCTCTGTAGCTTTGTGGCTTCAAAATGCATCATTGCCTATAAAAATGCCTACTTATAGCATGACATGATGATCAGGAGTGGTTACAGAGGTTTGAGGGCCTTCTCATAGGCAAAAACCCAAAAATCGGAGAAAATTTCATTACACAGAGATTTATGGAAAATACACTATCAACCATGATTTTCGGACTTGAAATCCCATTCAATTGCCCCTAAAATCCCTATCGGGTCCACCATTTGGTGTTATATCGCATCGCATAAGTGTTTTGGGTAAAATCCCAAATACACAAGAAATACATGAAAAACCCGTTAAAATGCTTCTATCAGACTTCAAATTATATCGCATCCACCCTATAATCGTATTGGGTCTGCCTTTGGCTACTTTCACAATCCTCACCATTGATCTGCGGGATCTTCAATCCAACAGTCGATATGCAATTTCAGGTGGCTTAAGGGTACAAAGGTTACCTGCCCGAAAAGGTAGTTTTCCTCTCTCCTTCGCTAGGCATGTGTCGACTAGTGTGTGGGATCAGGAGGAGCCGACCAATACCATTTACCATTTGAGGCCTACCCGAAATTTGCTTTTACAGAACTCAAATTTTATAAATCACACCTATAATTCCCCTTCAGGTCTGATTTTATCGCTTTCAGGCGTTTTCCTTTGAATTTTGGTTTTATAGCGGAAATGCGCTAATACATAGAAAATATGAATTCCCGGATTTCAAATTTTATGAAATTGGGCTTTTAAATCCCATCGGATCCTACCTTTATCGCTTATTGCAATTGCAATTCGTATAGGCCTACTATCAGGGATCGCCGATCGTTGATCACCAATTTAATCCTGGTTGTCCATTCCTTTCTCGATCTAATGGTTGAGATTCACGTCGCAATCACTATCACATATTGCATCGCATACAGCCCAGGGGTTTTGTACATCGTCGATGCCGATCTTTTGATCCTATCATCAGTAATTGGCATATTGCATGATCACAATCGCCAAGTCCGAGGTCTCGATATTGCATACATGCCTGTCTCCGATCCGATACATTAGATCGACCGATCGGGGTTTCTTCAGCCTCCTCTTAAGTCCGCTTCTTTTGCCTTTTCTGATGTGATTTCCCATATAAGGGTTTTTTTCCCATGTTAGAGGATTTTTCCTCTTTTTCCAACGAACAAAAGGGCAACTTCTTTCTGTGATAACTTCTACATCCTAAGTCCATTTTTGCCCATTCAAGTTGCAGTAGATTTAGAATGAAAGTATCTCTACCATGGGGTTATTTCTGGGAACTTCCTTGGACTTTCATTTTCCTCTGTGAGGAACACTCAGACTTAAGAGTCTATCCAAAATCCATTTTGGATCATTGTTCCCTAAAATCCACAACAAAATAGTGCAGAAAAATGAAAGAACAGACCCATTGAAGAATCTATCAAGGCCATGATGCATGATTTGGTTTTGTTGTTCTTATGGAGAAAAACATCATAGACAACTATGTACATCCAAAACGAAGTCCTCATAGAGTTATGGAAGATATGACTCCTAAAGACGCCTTCTCCAAAGGAAGCCAGAGGTTGGGCACATGAAAATATTTGGTTGTCCTATATATATTCATTTGACCAAGGATAAGAGGAAAAAGCTTGAAACTTTGGGAAAGAAAGGCATATTTGTTGGATATAGTGAATCTTCAAAGGCATACAAAATTTACATTCTAGAACAATGAAAAATTGAGGTGAGATGAGATGTCACCTTCGATGGGAAAGTTCCATATCGAAGGTCTAAGGAAGTCTCCATAGATTCCTTGGATGAAGTAATGTAGGAGGCCTCAAGAGAGGAGCATTCAAATTCTATAGAAGTATCGGTAGGCCAAAAGGACCTCAAGATCTAGTAGAACTAGTTATAGTTCCAGAGATCAAGAAGAGACCAACATGGTTTAGATCCACATTGGAAGAGGTGGAAGGACATGAAAATCCTAATGGCATATCTAGAGAAGTGAAGAAACCTAAGGGGTTTTCCAGCTATGTAGTTCTCATGACAAAACTCAATAATGAAGAACCTTCCACATATGAAGAAGTAGCTAGTCAGTAGTTATGGAAGGAAGCAATGAATGAGGAGTACTAATCAATCGTGAAGAATGGCATTTGGAAAATTGTGCCAAGGCCTAAAGTTGTGACTTCCAAATGGATTTAAAAGATAAAAAATGTTGTAGATGTTAGTACTGAAAAATACAAGGTGAGGTTCGTGGCTAGAGGATTCTACCAAAAAGAGGGGCAAGACTATGATGATACTTTTGCTCTAGTTTCCAAGTATACCTTCATTAAATCCATCATTTCTCTTGTTGTTGCATTGGGATGGAATTTGCACTGGATGAATGTGAATACTTCTTTCCTCAATGGTGTGATTGAGGAATAGGTTTAAGGTATATCGAAATTATTCTCATGTTTGCAGGTTGAAAAAGGCCTTCTATGGACTCAAGCAAGCTTCAAGAGCTTGATATGCTCATATTGGAAGTTATCGGAAGAGACTGGGTTTTACCTAGAATGACGTTGATCCAAACCTATTTTAAGGTTGTGAAGAATGCACCTATGATCTTACTATTATATGTTAATGACTTGTTAATGATAGTTGCCAAGCCTCTTATCATTCAGTTCAAGAAGCACTTGGATTTTGAGTTCAACATGAAGGATCTGGCATTGATGCACTATTACTTAGGATTAGATGTATGGCATAAACTTGATGAAGTCTTCCTTGGTCAAGGAAAGTGTAGGGTTTAACCCCGTACATAAATTACCTGCATACGAATTCTAAATCACAGGAAAAAATAAAAAATGCGAGAGCATAACACATAAAACATGTATACACAGAGATTTCCCACTGGATCCCAAAACCGGGACTACCAGCTTGATTATTCATTATGTTCCTTTCAATGTTACAATACATATTTATACATGCCGAAGAATCCAATACCATGGACCGAAAACCATCGCGTCCAAAACCATGGAACGAAAACCATCGCGTCCAAAAAACATGCCCGAAAATCATGCACAAAACCATAGGTGGGTCCGCCCAACCTAACATACGGTCCAAAACCAAAATTTTCCGGGGCGCTGCCCCGGACTCCATAAAGTGGGGTTATGGGTACCCCTCAAACCCCCTATTAACTATGTGGAAAGAATATAACACAACCCAACAATCTCCCACTCGTTGTTTTCTTTCCACAGGGGGCCACAGGAGAGCTTAGTCATTTTTCCAGCCCTGAAACGCCCATTTTTTCTCTACACCAAGAGAACTTCTCAGAGCTCACAGATTTTGTCAATGCATCTGCAGTATTCTTCAAAGTGTCCACCTTTACCAGCAGCACCTTTTTGTCTTCTATCATATCCCTCACAAAGTGATACTGAACATCAATGTGCTTTGTCTTTGAATGATAAGCAGGGTTCTTTGCCAAGAAAATTGCACTTTGGCTGTCACAGTCTATCCTTATAGCTCCCTATACTAACCCCATACTTGAACACAATCTCTGCAACCCAACTGCTTCCTTGCTTGCATGAGTGGCTGCCATGTATTCTACCTCTTGATAGTGCCACTACAGATTGTTTCTTACTCATCCAGCTGACTGCACCTCCAAATAGGTTAAACACATACCCACTTGTAGATCTTCTCTGATCCAGATCTCCAGCCCAGTCTGGATCAACAAAGCCATGAATATCCAACACTCTGTCCAATCCTGGTCTTCCTTGGTAGCACAAACCATAATCACTAGTGCCACGCAAATACCTGAAAACCCGCTTCACTGTTATCCAGTGCTCCTTCCCTGGTTTTGACATAAACCTGCTCAATACTCCCACTGCATGTGCAATGTCTGGTCTAGTACATACCATTGCATACATCAAGCTACCGACTGCACTTTGCATATGGAACACGGGACATTTTCCTCTTCCTCTTCTTGTGTCTTGGGACACTGTTTGCAGATAAACCTCACAGCCTACAGGAATAGGAACCTTCACCGGTTTACTATCCTGCATGTTAAACCTCTGCAATATTGTCTCGACATACTTCCTCTGGTTTAACCAGAGCTTCCTCTTTGCCCGATCTCTTTTTAATTTCCATGCCCAAAATATAGTTTGCAGCACCAAGATCTTTCATGTCGAATTTGGAGGACAATTGGGTCTTCAAATCCTGGATAATTTCTTTGTCATTTCCAACCAACAACATATCATCAACATACAAGACCAGATAAATAACACGGTCACCAAGTAATTTAAAATACACACAATGATCTGCTTTGCTTCCGGTGATGCCAAGTCCCCGTATAAATGTATCAAATTTTTGATGCCACATCCTTGGTGACTGTTTTAACCCATACAGAGACTTCTTTAACTTGCATACTAGTTCTTTCTTACCCTTCACCGCAAAGCCTTCAGGTTGCTTCATGTAGATTTCCACTTCCAAATCCCCATGAAGAAATGCTGTCTTCACATCCATCTGTTCTACCTCAAAATCAAAAGTAGCAGCAACAGATAAAAGTAATCTAATAGAAGTTACCTTGGCAGCAGGAGAAAAAATATCACCGAAATCAATTCTCGGCACCTGGGAATAACCTTTTGCTACCAACCGAGCTTTGTATTTCTCCACCTTCCCTTCTACATTTGTCTTCTTACTTGAACACCCATTAACTGCCAATGCATTTCCTTCTAGCCGGCAACTCCACCAGATCCCAAGCCTCATTTTTGTGCAAAGATTCCATTTCATCAACCATGGCCTCTTTCAAGTGTTTTCCATCCTATGAATCCATTGCTTCCATCACAGTTCTGGGATCATCATCAGTAACAGATAAAGAAAATTTTGAACAGAATGCAGATGGACTATACCTTTCTGGCTTCCTTCTTTCTCGAGCTAATCTTCTCATAGCCGGAGTTTGTGTTTCTTCATCGTCTGATTCCTCCTCTGCTACAGAGTCTGATTCTTCCTCCTTTAGCTCAAACTCTATCTTCACAGGTTCCTTTGGTTGGACTTCATGTTTAATAACATCTTTCACCTCTCTGAACACCATATCTTGACTGTACACAACCTTCCTTGTTACTGGGTTCCAAAGCTTATAACCCTTTAAACCATCCTTATACCCAATAAAGATGCACTTTTCAGATTTACTATCCAACTTGGTTCGTTTCTCCTTTGGAACATGTACATATGCATCACATCCAAATACCCTCAGATGTGAAAGAGAGGGTTTCTTACCATTCCATACTTCTTGTGGAGTCTTATCCTCCAACGCTGATGAAGGTGACCTGTTGACCAAGTAACACACAGTATCCACCGCCTCTGCCCAGAATTCTTGTCCTAACCCGGAACCACTGAGCATGCTTCTTGCCCTTTCCATCAACGTCTTGTTCATTCTTTCTGCGACTCCATTTTGATGAGGTGTATATGGAGTAGTCTTCTGCCGTGCTATACCACACTTCTTACAGAATTCTTCAAATTCCTTGCTGCAGAATTCTCCACCATTATCTTTCCTCAGTACCTTTATCTTCTTCTCTGTCTGATTTTCCACCAGAGCCTTAAATTCTTTAAAACTGTCAAAGACATCAGATTTCTTCTTAAGGAAATATATCCATGTATTCCTTGAGAAGTCATCTATAAATGATACACAGTACACAGACTTACCCAGTGATGGAACTTTCACAGGTCCAAACACATCACTGTGCACAAGCTCTAATATTTGTTTC
>APFE030549427.1:2304-12471 GCA_000404065.3 Pinus taeda | reverse complement strand
CTGTAGAGGATAAGTTTCTAGATGAATATTTGTTTGCAGTAACTACTAAGACTCCTTGGTATGCAGATATTGCTAACTATTTGGTTACAGGGAAACTGTCTCCACATCTATTTCCTGGTGAAAGAAGAAAAATTATTCAGGAGAGTTCAAAATATTCATGGATTTATAATGAATTGTTTAAAACAGGGCCAGATTGTGTGATCAGGAGATGTGTTCGGGAAGATGAAATGCCTGACATCCTCAAGGCATGTCATTATGAGCCATGCGGTGGACACTTTGCTGACAAAAGGGCGGCCTATAAAATCCTTTCTTTAGGATATTATTGGCCTTCCCTTTTCAAGGACACAAAAGAATATGTCAGAAGGTGTGACAGCTGCCAAAGAGTAGGGAAACCGACTCCTTCAAATGAAATGCCATTACAACCTCAGGTACTCATTGAACCCTTTGAAAAATGGGCTTTAGATTTCATTGGACCCATTAGTCCACCATCTAAGCAAAAGAAGTATATATTGGTATGCACTGATTATGTCACTAAATGGGTAGAAGCCAAAGCATTACTTGCTGCTATTGAAAATTCAGTTGTTAACTTTCTTTATGAGGATATTTTTAGTCGCTTTGGTGTCCCAAGAGAAATTGTGACAGATCAGGGAAGTCAATTTACATCCAACATGATGGAGAAGCTGATGGAAGAATACAAGATCAAGCACAGAAAATCTACTCCTTACCATCCGAAAGCAAATGGCAAGTGGAGTTACAAACAAAGTCATTGAAAAGTATATCCCAAGATTGTTCATCTACATAGAAGAGATTGGGCTGAAAGGCTTCCTTGAAGCCTTATGGCTTAATAGAATACATGGAAGGAATACAATAGGACATTCTCCTTATGAACTTGTTTATGGGAAAGAAGTCCTGCTCCCCATTGAATTTCAAGTTAAAACTTTCAAGATGGCAGTTCAGTTGGGGATGGACCTATCAGAAGCTCAAAAACACAAAATGGAGCAGTTGAATGAACTAGATGAGATCAGACAAGAAGCAATTCTAAGAACTGATCTAGTTCAACATCATAGAGCTAAGTGGCACGACAGATATATCAAAGAGAAAAAGTTTCAAGAGGGAGATTGGGGCACTACTATTTGATTCCAAGTTTAAAGACTTCAAAGGAAAATTTCAGACTCATTGGCTTGGGCCATATGAGATCGACAAAGTCTTTAACAATGGAGCGGTAAAGAATCAAGACCATTGATTAATTTCAAACTCCTCTTATTGTGAATGGCCATAGATTAAAAATTTATCATAAGCCACTCTCAAAAGAAGAATTTGTCAAAATGTTTCAAGAGAATTCTGCAATGAGGTTGGTGAAGAAGAATCCTTCTTCCCCACCAACCTAGCCTTTGTTCCTTTCTGGTAAAAAAAAATAAAAATAAAAATTATAAGCCTGAAAACCAATCTCTGATTGGCAGTCTTATACAGAAAATGTAGAGTGAAAATCAGGGACACCTGACACTCTATAATTTCCAAAAAAAAAAAAAACTTCCTTTCTTCATCATTTCCATTTTTCACTCCACTCACTTCATCTCACTTCATTTCATTTCCATTTTCACTCCAGTCACTTCATCTCACTTCATTTCATTTCCATTTTCACTCCACTCACTTCATTTCACTCCATCTCATCCGTTCCATTCCATCAATAAAAGTTTTTTTTTCCCATGATCATTTCCATTCAGATAGTTATGGTCTAACTATCTTTGTTTAGCTAAGTGGTTGCTGTGCCAAGTTTCCGCAGCCGGAATCAGTTTCCGCAGCCAGAAGCAGTTTCCGCAGCCACCACTCTGTTTTTCAAAATTACAGTCAAGGTGTTAGTGCAATAAAATAAAAATGCAGGTATGACCAAGCATGAAGATATGGATATGGGGCATCCACAGACATCAATAGGGAGCAATTGAGTCAGGGCTACTGGACAACAAAGACAAGGATTCTAAAGGTATGGTCAAAATTTTATTTCAAATAGCAATTAAAGGCACAAATTTGCATAGTTATTGAACCATTAAAACTCACTATGTGCAATGATTATTATGATAGCTCCACTACCATTCCACGAACTCACTCCATAACTCATACATTTACTCCCTAGACGGTCTCATGATTATTTTTCGGGTTCAACTCATAGATGAACTACAATCCCGCACTCCACTTACATTCATGAGACGTGACCTATGTGGATACGCCTCCTCTCCACCGTACTCTGTGCAGTCATTTTATCAAGTGTAACATCTCACGCAGTCGTTAAATTCAAAATCCCGACGCCATTTCACTTGTGTTAAGCCACACTTCATTAGCATATGCCTCCATTCTATCTCGGCTGCTCATCCCCTGTTCCGCTTACAACTCCTGAACATCCCAATTCCTGTATCCATTTCGACCATCGTTCTTCCACAAACAGAACCGTCTTACCTCTGATAAAACCCTCATACAATATGCAGTTGAATTTCAGAGAAGAATTTTTAACAGAGGAAGATGGGACGGCTACTGAGGGCAGAGCCAGAAGGGCTTAAATATTTAGAAGGGTACCCTCAGGCAAAGGAATTGTTGAAGAAAGCCAAATGACTTCGTTTCATCCAGAAATTCAAAGGCCATAATAAGGAGGTCACGAAAGCCTTTGCAAGGTCTTTCAATGACCAGGTGGTAGAGATTGGAGACCTGAAATTCACGGTCACTGAAGCCTCAATTGCTGCAGCTGCAGATTTGCCCCGGGAAGGTGAGCGTTGGTTTAAGAACAAAAGTCTGGACGAGCAAGCATGGAGAGTCATATTGTGTAACCCAGGTATGGACGTTACTGTATTTACAAGAGGGATTCCTGTTAATGCACTGAAAGAAGAATGGGCAGGCCTACTATTAATCATTCAAAAATTTATTACTTGTGAAGGCCGGTTTGGTACGATGTACATGTATCACACTAGGCTCTTGATGAACTTTCTAGAGAAGCAAGCTCTTAATTTGCCCTATTTCTTACTGTTGAGTTTGGAAAAGATGAGTGCTACAGTCCAAAAGGACATAGGAGATATAGAGCCTCATTTGTACCATCATGGATATGTGAGGATTCTAGTCGAAGACCAGTTGAAAAGAAACAAAGATACTTGGGAGAGGTTTCTAATGAGAAACTATTTTCAAGAACAATCTGAAGCCCCGGGAAGCAGTACACCAAAGGCACCGAGAAAGAGTAGGAGAAAATGGAAAAGTGTCATAATCCAAGACTCTCCTATTGATAAAGCTAAAGAAACTGTTCAAAAATAAAAGGAGGAAAGAATTAAGGACAAAAAGCAAAGAAAGTTGAAGGGAAAGAGGAACCTACAAGATGTTTATCAATCACCAGAACCATCTATAGAGGAAGATTATCAAGTGTTATCAGAGAGACTAGTGCATCTCCAAAAACAAGCTGCCACAGCTAAGAAGGAAGAAAAAGGGAAACAAATTATGGAAGAGGAAAGTACTAGCCCACAGTACTTAAGAAGGAGCAGTAGACTCAAAGGAAAGTGGAGGAGAACACAATTAAAAGGACCCCACTTCATTGACTTGGGTGGGGAAACACCTGAGAAACCTCAAGCAGGCCACAGTCCACCTCATCCTCTGCCTGATATTGAAGCCATCCCTTCTGATGTTGATGAAATCCCTTCTCGGCCAGAACTAGAAGACAGTCCTCCTCCTCAACAAGACTTTGAAGCCAGCCCGAGGCAAACACCTGAAATTGATCCAAAACAGCAAGAGGTATATGACTACCTCGAATCTTTAGAGAAGACAGCTGCAGGCCCAAGCACACCATCCATTCTTCCTCACATGACACAAGATGCACAGGTTCAAGCTTTGAAACAAGAAGTGTTTGAATTGGAAGTTCTAAATAAGCACATCAAACAAGAAAACGAGGCATTAAAAGAGCAAAGCAAAGTGGACAAAATTATTCATGATAATACCATGTTGCATATGGGATTGTGGCAGAAGAAGAACAAGAAACTAAAGAAGAACTGCAGAAAGTTGAGCAGGGAATTAATCAATCTCAAGTTCAGATGTTTGATAAGGAAACCCAGGATGGTAATAGCACCAAGAAAGAAGAGGAGAGGACTGGATGTCTTAGCAGAGGCTTCAGAATACATAGACTAAAGGGAGATGACTAAATTTTGGTTGCATGAGGACATGCAACACCTTCACAGTGGGGGTATATTGAGTCCCAAACTTACACCTTCCCTACTTCCCTTTTTAGCCTTTTTCTCCAGTTACCTGAACCTCTAAGCTATCAAATCACTGCATAATAGTTTAAAATGAGTATGTAAATGGTTTCCTAAGTATGTTTTGTGACTGCTATTTGGTTTAGATTTTTGTTCAACCAGCTGCGGAATCTGCCACTTTCCGCAACCAGAATCAGTTTCTGCAGCCTTTTTGTCAAACTGTATGCTACAGGTGTCAATTGAAGAACTTAGCCACATGGGCAAGCCATAAAGGACGTGGACATGGAGCGTGTCCCCTTGGTTCAGCCAAATCATCCATAGAAGCCTGCGGTCAAGGCCAGTCAAACGGTGGTCAACACAAGGAGTTAAGCGGTGGCACGGCTCTGTTTTCAGCACGAGGAGGTTTGCGTGGAAAGGTCCTGAGTTTTAGGAGGTGTATTAACACCTAGGGACTGCTCATCAACCGAATCCAACAAACCATCTCTTGGATTTACTGTCCACAGCCACCACACTGCTATAACTCCGGATTTTGTCTTTTACGTGCTTGGCTACCAGCGCAGGCCGTGTTAGTTTGTTATGTATTTTTCTGCTATAAATAACGCATCTCCATATGTGTATAGCTAGTTAGTTGCTGTGTAAAACCTAACTGTTGTAAGAGCCTTTGAGCCGAGACTTAGTCTCTATTTCATAATTGTTTTGTAATATATGAGAAGACACTGATTTCTCGTTCAAATTCGTGATTGGTTCTGAATGACCGAGGGTGCAGAGGGCCCTTGTACACCAAGGTCTTGTAGCTGATGTATAGTTTTATGTTTTTCTACGTTTTACGCTTTTAATACCATAGATACTTGTTGTATATATTAACTTGCTCATGGTTGATGTCATTTGCCTGTTCATAAGTTCTTTTATGCTTTTATTTGATTGACAACTGATAAGTGTTTGCATTTCAGGTTCTGATAGGAAGCCCGGGCAGTACATATAAGTTTTGATGACTAATGACATGATGGGATTATCTTGTCCTACTACTGATTTGTTTATTGGTTTTAATTCCAGCATTGCTTATTTCTTACTTTTGCTTTGATTCATTTACTTTGCTGCAAGTTAGTGATTAGACTATTCATATCATTCTTCAGTTACCAAATGATGAGGGATTGTAGAGTGAATGTGTAGCTTAATCTTAGTTTTATTTCATGCAACTTAGATATCAAATCATTCAATTTGTGTATGACTACTTCCTATAGCCAGAGCGAGTCAAATGGTGAGGGGTAAAAAATGAGTTGATGTGATATGATTAGTTTACTTTTCTTTCAGTCTTTAAATTACTTTGAGTTCAATCTTTTCTCTTCTTTATAACGACAGCAAGGATACTGGGTTCCATAGTCATAGTTCACTGTTTTGTTAATTAGAATCTAGACACATCTTGATTTCATCATTGTAAAGTTTGAACACCTTTGGATCACTTTGAAGTTTGGAAATTATTCATTGAATACAATTTTCCATACTTGATTACTAGAATCACCATCTCACACACACCATTTCACATTATGAAATCAACAAGAAGATAAATCCAAAAACAAACCAAAAAAACTAAAAACGACAAAGAAATAAGAAAATGGTTATCTTGCATAGATAGTGCACTTCACTTCAACAATTTACGACTCCCGGATTGATAATTCATATAGCAATTTAGAACACACTAAATTGACCAAACAATTACTATAATTTTGAAGACTCATAGGTCGGAAAATCCATAATTGTGACTTGTATATTTTTATCAAGATTAAAGGAAGGATTAAATACCTGAGAGCTGGGAAAGTCTTAATTGTGACTTGTACAATGTTATCAAGTTTAATATAACATTTAAAGGCTCAAAGCTTTTTCTTGTACTACAGACTAGGGAAATTCTTCTAATGGATGAGTATAGGGAAGAGCTAATTCATGATCTATTTAGGAAATTGTGTATTTTTGTCAATTCTTGCAATTTTCCATTTACTGTCAATTGTTTTATGGAGAGAATTACTATAAATAGATCATGGATTTGATTGTATGCACATATATAATATCATTTCTATGTGAATTATTTCCTATTAATTATTTCTTATGAATGATAATTGAATATGTTAGTTTCATTCATGCTAAGGGTAATAGGAATTTCTTATTGCTTTCAATAGTTAATAAATACTTGCAATCAAAATGTTATCCTTGTTAGATTAGGAATAGAATAATATTTCATTTGCACAATAAAATAACATTAAATTTAGGATTTTATTAACCTTCAACGAAAGTCTCCCTTCGAGGGGAAATCTAGTTGGTGCTAGTTGGGCCCACATACTAGTGGAAATCACTATATCAAATGAGAGCAAGTTTAATTGGGACTTGACATTGGGTGATTTTCCCTTTGTTGGTGGAGGATTATTTTTTATTATCAACACATCTTAAGAAATTTGATCTCTCTTAGTGCTTGATAGATCTGCTTTAAGATTAATCTATTGGTATAACTCAAAAATATAAATATAAATTTACTTTAAAGTCAATTTCTGCTTTTTAATTATTTAATATAAGATTTTTTTTTTAGTTATTTTTCATATATCATTATCTAACGCTATTGTTATAACATCTCTTCAATATTAGGTTGTAGAGAATCTCTTAGCAAAATATATTTTTAATTTTTTTTAGCTCAACCCATAGAGTTTTGAACCAGTGACCTTCACACAATGAGTGTCTTAACAATAAACTTTATCACTAACTATTCTACCCCTCATGGACCTCTCAACACAATAATTATAAATTAAATAAGAATAAATTAGGGTCAATGTATATGTTCTTTGGAATTAAGTTAAATTACAATTAGGTAGCTTTATTGATCTATAAATTGTTGCGGATATTCCATTAGATAGTTTATCACAACAAATCTGCAGAGAAAACCAAAATTTATAACATGAATGGTTGATTCCTTTTATATTCCAAATTTGTTATTATGTTTTCTTGTTTATGCATGCAATAGATAATATGCAAAAAAAAATAGAACATATAAGTAATATCATGGACAAACCACAATTAGCACTGATATATGTTCTAAGAAACCCTTTCAAGAGAAAACTTGGCTAGAAGGTGAGTTTGCTCCGCCATCTTTCTTTTTGGAATGGAAATGATGCAAGTACAAAGGAGAAGGAACTCTCTATGGAGTTTCTTGGTACTTGTCGCATGTAGACTAATACAAAACACAAATCCCATCTTGTATGCTCTCTCTTTATCCACACTCAGCTACTCTACTCTACTATCGAACAAAATGCAAGAAAATAGAATACAACCCCTTTTCCTCCTAGTGACTTAGTTACAACACATCCCGATAGTCAACTAGGCATTAAATTTTTCCCACTCATACCTCAGCATGAGTTATAATTCGACCCTTCTAGAGTCTTCTTCAGAGTTCCCATGTGGTTAGCCTATTTTCCATGAGTAGTGAGAGTTGACATGGCATCATTTCAAATTATGGTGGTCGATCATGATAGCTCAAATTCTTGGAGGCATAACTTTGCATATAAACTTCAATCGATGTGATTCTCACATTGTTAGAAGGGTCTTTGAGTGCAGAGCAATGTCATAGGGCCTGTAATTCAGTGGGATAGGTTTACCTTAAAAAAATGTCATATAAGACCTCAAATATTGATGGAAGGTTTTAGACCCCAATTCTCCAAACTGGATCTCATCGATCAAACTACTTGTGTAAGTTTATTACTTTAGTTTTTCCACTCTGAAAATATCAAAATGGATGAAAAATTATATAATGATCCAACTTCTGGATCATGCCTCACCATTTTCGGGGGATTTTGGTCCCCAAAATATTTACTAAATGATGTGAGGATATTTTTCCTCTACCTTCTACCAGGGGTACCATTTAGCCTTACGTGGAAGTTGTCCTCTCAACCCAATCTGGAAAATTTCATGTTTCCCATGTATTATAGTTCTAAACCTCTTCTACAAAACTATATACTTTGTCAACTCTACTGGAGCATCTAGTTTTAAATCCTTTATGGAAGGTAAGACTTTATCCTCTTATTAGTCCAACATGAAAGCCTCATACAATTTCAAACTTTCCACATTCACCACTGAGTAAACACACATGTATGGTTGTAGAATGAGTTTGTAGAAATGATCGTCCACCTTTTCCATTATCTCGGAATGAAGATATCAGAAATAATTTATTTTCTTACTAGGACTTTGTAACCTCTCCTTATTCAACTATAACCATGCTTTGTCTTCCATTAGGTATGACTTTTATGTTCTATGTTGATCATGCCTAGCCTTGTACTTTTCCTGTGACTTCTTCAATGTCTTATGTACTTGGAAGTGGATCTACCTAATTTTATCAACAATTTTTTTTTTCCCTTAAGGAAACTTCTATGAGATCCTCCCTCACTTCTCTTTGTCTTTCATATACTGCATCCAAAGGTGAAAGTGGAAAATATCCAAAAAAAGTCTCAAATGGTCACTTACTAGTTAAGGTGTGTCCTACTATGTTGTAGGAGCATTGTAGATAAACTAGATTTTCATCTTAGGTATTTGGATGCTTTTGATTATAACCCCTCACAAGTTGTACCAAAGTCCTATTGACTACTTTTGTTTTCCCATTTGTGTGTGGATGGAATGTTCTATACCTCTTCAATTTTGTGTCCATATTCTCCCACAACATAGTCCAAAATGCACTGAGAAATCTGGCATGCTTGTTTGGAACTATGCTCCTAAGTATCCCAAAATGCATCGGAACATATTCAAAGAACAAGTTTGCTACTTCTAGCCCCCTAATAGTCTTTTTATAGGGAATGAGAATGCATACCTTGTTGAACCTTTTAACTACCACAAATAGGTAGCCATGTCCCTTCCCAGTTGTTAGTAAAACTCCCACAAAACCCATGGAAATTATTTTCCAATGATGAATTGGTATAGGTAACGGGTGATATGGACCATATTTATTATTACTCGAATTTCTAGTACAACAAAGTATACATCCTCTAATGAACCTAGTTACATCCTCTTGCATCATAGTCCAGTACACATACCTTTGCAAATTAGAACCTATCTTCCCAACACTAAAATGCCCTGCAACCTTGGAGGTTTCAGCCTCTCGAATCAACTACAATTGTTCATCTTTAGGAACACATAGCTTTTCTAGCCTATAGAGTTCCTCGTTATAGAGATGATAGTCAATATATTTGTCACCAACATCCACATGGCTATGGCCCTATGGTTATTAATACACCTCCCTGAAATCGTCATCCTATTTATCTACCTCTCTAAATGCATCATGGGATAAAGTCTCCATGTGCATATAAGTTTGCAAAGATGTGATTTTTGATGTGGGTGGCCTTGAAAGCATGTCACCCAACTTTTTTATGTTTCCCCTCTTATAGTTAATAATTAAATGGAAATGTTATAAATACCTCATCCCCTTGTAGTGCCTAGTTTGTTGTATGAAGCGAACAAAATTCCTTCTATAAATTAATTACTCCAAAAGACTTGGAATATCAAGATATCCATTAAGGATATAATATATATTAATATATAATAAGAATAAATCATGAATTACAATGAACAAGAGCCTTGCTTAATACCACGGAAGGTGTCTCTTCATAAGAGTTAGTCTCAATAGACATGCCCTTTAAACTAATACTATTTACTAATTTTATCTTATTACATTTAATTATTTTACATAATCTATATATGAAAATAAAATATATATATAATAATTATATATATTATTCGTTACATTACTCCTTCCTCAAAAAGCTTTGTTCTCAAAGCTTGTCGATGACAAAAGTCTTGATCTCTTTTTCAGCTTCGAACATCTTTCTTGTTGGAAATAATACTAAGAGGGGGGGGGTGAATCAGTATTATCAAAATCTTATACAAATATTTTCAGATCTAACAATTGAAACTTGCATATACCTTC
>APFE030549418.1:0-12879 GCA_000404065.3 Pinus taeda | reverse complement strand
TTTGGAAATGTGTCAGTGTTGACCTGCCATATGAATGATAATATAATCTACATTATTCTCCATTATGCTATGTCTATGTGGCACCGATTGGGAGTCCATTCCAAGGATTATCTTTCCAAGAGCCATTTGACTAGTGTCCTTTATTATGCAATTATGGATGGGAGCCTCCTTAAGCACAAACATATGCAGTTCATTTGAGGGCTCCCAAGGGGTGTGTTCCATATTATATAAAGTAGGAACCTGATTGAAACCAGGAGCCATTCCATTCCTTTTGATACGATCCCCACAAAATCTGAGTGAACGTTCTGGTATTAGATGTCTGGTATTATGGCACCCCAAACATCTAATTCGGATTACCTAGTAATCCACTTGTTGTGTGGTTGAGTGAGGACCGTAGAAGATGTCAAGAGTTTCTAGCATACCTCCTTTGTAATCGAATTCAATAAAAGACCAGGCAACCCGTTTGTCCAATGCTCAAGATACTGGCCCATTGTAACAGATACCTCAACGAGTTAAAACTCAATCCATGGACCATTGAAGAGTTAGATCCAGCATTCAGTATTGTAATGAGAATATATGAAAGACACCAATCTTATCTATGCATTCATAAGAAACATGTGATAAACACCTTTGGCAACTAGCCTTTAGTTTTTACTAGAGATGCATGAGAATATATGAAATACACCAACCTTATCTTATGCATTCATAAGCAACATCTGACAAACACATTTGGCATCTAGCCTTTAATTTTTACCAAAGATGCATGAAGCATTATATAAACACAATGCAATCTTTTGGGAAGTCCATTCAAATGTGGAACATTACTATGGAAGCCAAGTCAAGCATTGATTTTAGACCTTGCATGCACATTTCATGGATTGTTGTAGTAGTGATATAAAAATGGACTAGGTTAGTTATATTATATATGTCAAAGATAGTTTAACTCGAAGTATGATGCCATTTAAGCTATAAACCTGACTAAATGGTCCAAACCTGAAACTGTGACCCTTCCTTGCAAATTGCATGTGCTACCAATTAATCATAGTTAAATGGTTTTAGATTCAATACGAGAGTAATCTTATGGAGGAGCTATTGGGTTTGGAAAGTCACCATAGAACAAAGGCTAGTGGGTTAATCTCCTAAAACAAGGTGTTAACATAGTCTGCCGAGAGGTACATTTTGCATCAAGATAACCCCTAGACTGCTATCTTTTTATGAGGAAGCAAAAACATGGAAAATGTTTGGTTAGGTAGGAATACAACTTGTCAATTTGGTCTAGCTTGAGTGATTAAAAGAGAAGGTTGTTAGGCTCTCCACCATTTCATGGATTGATATAGTGATGAGACAAAAGAGGCTCTCTCTTGAGACTTGACTAGGTGATTCATAACAGTTGTGGTGTTGGTGCCTTAACTTAGCCAGAAAATGCCAAAACTCTATTGATGCACAAAATTTATTACTGAATCTACCTCAGAGTATGCCATAGTCACTGAATATGACATGCATGGTTTTACCAAGGAGGCCCTAAACTTTTGAACAATGAAACTTTACATTGGTATCCTGGCAGTAGCTACATTGGTCTTATTAGCATTACACCACTTTTAATATGGGTCTTCACAACAGAGAATCACCATTACACTTTCTTGATTTGTGTTAAAAAGAAACATAACACGCAATAGATTTCTTTTGGCATGCAATGTTGTTGTTGGTAGTTTTCTTGTATTTGTGCCACATGTAAAGCTAACATGCGTTAAATTTCTTTCACCTTGCAATATTTTTATTGGAAACATGCTTGTGTTTGGGCTAGAAACTATGCTAGATTTCTTTTTCTTTGCAATATTGTTGTTGTCAATTTGGTTGTTTATGATAAAAGGAAATCTATCAAGTGTTAGATTTCCTTCACCTTGGCAATGTTATTGGAAATGTTGTGCTTTTGTTTGGGCTAGAAGTTGTGCTAGATTTCTTTTGCTATGCAATATTGTTGTTTTCAATTTGGTTGTTTATTATAGAAGGAAATCTAACACGTGTTAGATTTCCTTCACCTTGGTAATGTGCTTTTGTTTGTGTGAGAAGGAAATATAGCATGCACTAGATTTCTTCTGGCATGAAATGTTGTTTTTGGTAGTATGCTTGTATTTATGCCACATGTAAAGCTAGCATGCGTTAAATTTATTTTACCTTGCGATGTTGTTATTGGAAATGTGATTGTGTTTTTGATAGAAGTTGTTGGATTTTGTTTTCCCTACAATGTTATTGTTGGCAATGTGCTTTTGTTTGTGCTAGAAGTAAATCAAGCGTATGCTAGATATCTTTCACACTGCAATGTTGTTTTTGGCAATGTGATTGTGTTTGTGCTAGAATAAACTCTAGAAAGTGTAAGATTTCTTTTACTTTGAAATGTTTTTGTGAGTAATACGCTTCTATTTACATTAGAAGGAAATTTAGCATGTGGTGGAATTCCTTCGCCTTAGAATATTCTTATTGACAATGTGCTTGTTTGCCATAGAAGGAGATCTAGCGTGTGCTAGATTTATTTGACCATGTAATGTTGCTTCTAGCAATATGCTTATGTTTGTAGTAGAAGGAATGATATTGATTGTTAGCTTTCATTTGAGGAAACAATGTTTCATTACATACAATATTACTACCATACTATTTTAATTTTTGCATCTATATTACTTTTTTGTAAGTTGTGTATTTTTGTGAAAATATAAAGTCGCACTTTACACGGTTCAACCTTTTAATTACAAGTTACGATTTAATTGTTGTTACAGAATTGATACAAGCTACAATGGAAAATATAATTTTGGCAAAAGGGGACTATGTTGATCTCCTTATTAATGATCAAGTCATTGGGCTTGGAAGGGTCGAATCTGCAGAGTTTGGAACTTATTATGTTGGAGAAAGGGTTAATGCTGGTTATGTTACAATTTTGATAATTGATGTAACTCAACCAGATTTGATTGATGAGGATGTTAATGAAGGGGACATACATCCATGGAAGATCATGGATTTGAGACACAACATAGGTAAATCAAAATATTGAAGCATGTGTTATATATTATTGATAGCATAATAAATGTTTTTTTTGAGTAAATACTAACCTTATTTACATTTGTTTATAGGTGCAAATGTTTCTTCCACATTTTCTATTAGAGCTAAGGTAGATCTTCTGCAACATGGAGTGAAGGTGGGCGAGGGCTCCATATTCAATAAAGAGCTTGGGCATAAAGTGCATGGAAAGATGGTAAAGAAAGGATGCATAATGGTTAAAATCGAGGTGGTGTTAAAACATAATGCTCCTCTACCACATCCAACAGGTTTTGAGCATACACTTGGGGGTGCATTAGAATCTTATGAAATTTGGCAAGAATCAGATTTGGAGCCTCACTGTCATGATCATGCCACAAATATTCCCCAAGATAGGGTTAGATTCATATGTACAAAGGTTTCTCTTACACATGAATGCATGGGAACAAGCATGTGCATTGCCAAAGGAATGCTAGTTAATGTCCACGAGGATGACATTGTTGAGGGTGAAACATTAGGTGAAATGGATTTTGGTGTTTTTCTAGAAGAGATAGATGGAAATTGTGAGATATGAAGAATTGGGGATAAGTTTATACACTGTTTGGTTATATGGCCAATAAATAAGTTGGTGGACAACAAAGGTGTGATATTAAGGGTCAAGGAAAAGTTCAAGGAGCCACCCAAGGAAATGGTGATATGGGATGTTATAGAGGACACAAATCCCTTAAACAATTGGGATGGGCACTTTTGTAATGAAAAAGATAGAAACTCAATTGATGCATGTAACAAGGCCATATAAAAGGATTAAACGAGTTATGGCTACAAAAAAAATTGCAAAATGTCAAACAAAAATAGATGAAGAGAAAGAAATTCGAGTTTTGGCAGCAGAGGTATGTTGTAGAAAAGATTGTCTTCAACATGTGGATAGGAAGGCCATTGCAGGTGCTAGAAGGGATATGAGACAAATAAATAAAAATAGTATTAGAGAATTTGTCTTGAATTCACTCATGTCAAACACAGTGACAAAGGGCCATGGCCATGGCCTACCACCTATTGCTAGAAATGTAAAGGACATGAGATTTAATGGGAATATTATTTGTAAGAAAGCATGGTATAAGATACATAAAATTCCTCAAAGCACATTCTATAACTACCAACATTATTTCCAACATGGACAGATAAAAAATATTCATGGTAACACCAACACATGCAAAGCAAGAGCTCACACAGTGGCAGCCATAGAAATATTGCACAAAATTGTAATGGATAATTCAGATTTTTCACCAAACCAAAGACGTCAAGTTGAAGAAGATGGAACATCTGCTCCTTTAAGATTGCTTCTTCGACTTACACACAAAATTCCTTGTTAAAAGAGATCAATGAGGCTCTTCAAAATCTCAATTACCCATCAATATCACAGTCAACAATGAGCAAGATCTGGAATACTAAGTTTTGAGATGTGGCATTTTCAAAGAACACCAACTTCAGTAAATGCAGTGAATGTATTGTGTTGAAAGCACAAATGAAGTCAACAACTACAAAAGAGTTGGAAGAAAAGGCACGAGGTAGGTTGAAGAAACATAACAATATTGTTATGTGTGGAAGATATTGCTACTATGCCCATAGAATTATGTCAGAGCGGTTTCCAAAGGAGTATTTGAGCATTATCCATGATAAAATGGACAAAACAAAGACTTCAATCCCAAGGCTATGTGTCAAATCAAAATCTATTGTAGGAACAAATTTAGGTTTGTCATTGACAGATATGCTTACACATGGGCATAAGGCAGGAGGTTTTGGTCATTTCTCCTTACCATTTGTCCATATGGGATCACAATTTACTATTACATCCCTTGGAAAGTGCTTAAGGGACCTTGAAGACCCACAAATGCATATGTATGGTGATCTACTTTATGAAAGTGGAATTTCAAGAAACCCACTTACAAATGCATTACTTGACACCTCTATTTACTCAAAATGTCAAGGGTACAAGGATGATTTTATATCTCATGGAAGTTCAAAAAGTCAAAATTTTGATTTTAAACCTCTTCCTCCACATTTGTTGTTACATTTGGACAACGCAACAAGTGATAATAAGAATTGCTATCTTTTCATGTTTCTATCTCTTTTAACTGCACTTGGTGTCTTCATCACTATTGAGGTTGGGTTCTTGCCTGTGGGGCACACCCATGAAGACATAGATGGAACCTACGGAAGAATGTCTTCCAACCTAAAAAGTAAAGATATTACCTGAAATGATGGATAAATATCGTACAATTGAAGAAAATCGAGTGTTTCCACCTACACTTATTGACAAGGTCTATGACTTCAAAAGTTTCCTTAATGGATACATCAAGGAGGGAAAAAATGCACTAGTTGGACATCTTAATGTACAATACTTCCAATTTCTTGTACTCAATGATGTTCTAGTACTAAGGTACAAAGAATCAATTAGAGATATTGAGTGGTCAGAACCAGTTGAGTTATGGAATATAGATGATGAAGGTCGACCTATAATTCCCATAGGGAAGCCATCTTTCTTAGCCTCCAAACAAAATGATGTCTTTTTAAAAGAACTAAAGGAAGGGATAACATCATACATAAAAATGTGGAAAGACACTATTGGGAATGAGGATTCACCAATTGTTATAGAGGAATGGAAAAATAAAGTAGTGTATTGGGAAAAAGTTCTTGTTACATTAGATGGAATCTATAATGATCATAGAATAATAGATGGAAGTGATTCATCTTCTGAGGATTTCTGGCCTAGGACAAGGCACATTGTTGATGTTGATCGTAATGCACGTCCAAGTAAGGCTCAAGTAGGTTATGGATGGAGATTTTGATATGTGATAGATGAACCAAATAGATGTTGGACAATGCAACAAGGCCAAACCAATTTCGAATCCGATGATTGATGTTGAGAAAGGAAAGTGTTGCTTAGTTGATCAGGAAATGCGATGCAGGAGAGATGAGTTGGTGGCAAAACCATCTCAGATTCTTTAGGGATAATGAAAGTGAGAATCTTCATGTGAAGGTTGAACTTGTGAAGACATGTTGGGAAATACAATTGGAAAATTTTAGAGGCAATATTGGGTTACCATCCTGATGACACAGACTTGGCTCTATTCACATTAATACCATAGTGTGGGCATGGATGCCAAAGAAAGAACATTGCAAAAAGCCAAGATAAATAAATATGGGTGTAGAGCCTTCTTTGATCGTACTTGAGCGGCAAATCTTAAGAGTAGGTTTATTGATTCGTGAATTGTAATTTTTTTGAAGATCCATTAATATACCATTCAGACACACTTTTCCTATTTGTGTTATATCAAAAATCACTTTTCTTCAGATTATTTTTTGGAGGGAGTTTTATAATTATTTAAGTATTTTCAAGTTCATGTGTATAACTTACATGACAATGCCATAAATATTATGTTTTCACCAGCTTTATTTGACCAACATGACTTCTCACCATATCAAATATGCATAATCAAATTCAATAATGCACTTAAAAACATCCTCTAAACTTGGTCTATTAAAAAAACAATGGAGTACTTAATTAGTATTCTATTTAATATAAACCATTTAAACACTTAATGAATAAATGCTAGACACTTGATATAATGTTTGAGGTGAGTTTTCCTTATTATAATTGATATAAATCAAATTCACTATTTTGTTGCCCTCTAATTTATAAAAAAAATATTTTGATCATTGAACAACACAACTAGAATTATAAAATATTTCCTCTTATAGATTTTGAATTGGTGCCAACATTGTACTAGTATAGTAAATTTGTACTCAACTTAGGAAAAGTAGTTAGTGTCAATTTAAAATGGTCAATAATGGTAAGAAAAACAATATTAGTACATTGTTAAATAACTTTATAGGTAAGTTTGTTTCTTTTTTTTTTGGTCGCAAAATCTATTATTCATGAGTCAAATTTAATACATAAATATAAATGTTAATGATAATAGAAATAATGTAAGGAATCTAAGTTTTAGATGAATGTTAATATGTTCTTTTCAATATAATATCCTTCAACACTACAGGAATAAAAACTAAACATTTGTAATAAATATCTTAGTCAATTTTGTCTCTTTCCTATTGTATTTGAAAATAATCAAATTGTACTACTTTGTTACTATTCTAATTCATGATTGATTTTGATCATTAAAATGATTAGTAATTGAGACGAGAGGCTCATTTTACAACCCAATATGGGGGGGGAAATAAAAATTATGTTCTAAACAGAAAAGGAAAAAAAATGAATATTTTGTAAAGTAATTAGAAGTATATAAAATGTGTGAATTAGATGTTTAAATCTTATACTTTTCAAAAATATTTCAGCTAGAGATACAAATAAACTATTTGAAGATTTATGTTAACTAATTTATGTCAATATCAACTTCATATATATCTATATATAAGAAAAAAGTTTTTTATGGTTAAAATTTTTATTTAGTCGTATAGATACTCTATTTAGCATTCAAAAATACAGTTTCAACAATGAAAAATAACACATTGTATCTTTCACTCAAAATGTTTGCACGTGAAGAAATTTGATCCCTACATCTGCACTTAAAATGGATCTATGATGGTATATATTGGACACATTACTATGATCATTAATAACTTTATACTTAATATATAGCTTGCATATTAATCTATTATTCATTAAGTAAGCCTCAAGTTTTTAACATAAAAGTACAAATAATAAATAATAAATAAATTATGCTACTACTCGCATTCAACATTTAATTTGATCCTAAAAAAATATTTTCTCCTCGACTCTAAAATGGTACAAACTTCCTACAATAGTATGTAATGTTGATGGTGATAATGATGATTATCATCCACTAAGACCAAATATGGTATATGAGAAGGTAAAAAGATATTACTAAATGTTATTTTGAATTTTATTGCTATGTTCAAAAAACATTAAAAGAAGTGTTTCAAGATCATCATAATTTTTTTTAGTTAAACAATCAAAAAGGTTGGTAGCATGACAAATATTTTGAAATTTAATTCCAATATGAGTATAAACTGGATGATCTATGAGAGTTTTTTAATCTTCAACCATATTACTAGTGTTGCAAAGGCGATAGACTTTTAAATTGTGCCAACACTTTCTTAGTAATAATTGTAGCTTAACACATACATGATATTTACTATATCTGATTATAATTAAATGGGTTAATTATAGTAACATACACATCATTATTTTCATAAAATAACCTTTAAAAACTTATCTTTTAGTATAAACCATAAAAACTATTAAAATAGATAATGGAAGGAATCCAAGATTAAGATGTGAAAGATTTGCTTTAGCAAGTTTATATAATTTTTTTTATAAAGTTTATCATGATAATTTTTACAAAAAAAATGGTGAATATCTACATTAAAATTAGTGAACTAAGTGACTTTTTAATTCCTCATTTTGAAAAAACTTAATCTAGTTAAAGTTTTAAATTCTAGATCCACTGAATACTTCCAAATTTAATGAAATATGTGTTATGTGTAAAATCACTATATACACAAAAACAAACAAACGGGTTTCTTACAACAAACACATTGCATAACATAAAAATAAAATAAAAAATACAAACATTTAAAATTCTACCTGTAACTAATTATAAATTAATTTTTAAATGATATGTTTATTTCTTTTGTATTTTATTATAATTTCATTTTTTTAACTTCTAAATCATTCCTAACACTCATTCTCAATTTCCATACTATTTAACAATTATAAATTTTTTTCTTAAAAAAATTTAGGCATCCTAAAAAGTTTAGTTCATAAACATAGGGGAGGGTCGCCAATACATGTGCGCCCTCCCCGCCACGTCAAAATTACACGCGTCAACCCACATGGCTCCGGTACGACACCTGTCCACCGTGGAGCTGGCCGTGTGGGCTATCACCTCTGCATTAAAACACCACATTCGCACCGTTTTGGAGGTTGGTCTGGGCTCATTTCGACGATGTTCCATTTTCCCTGCGTCTTTCTGCTCGGGGCCGGTAGTTGGGCGAAGCCCCCCGCCGAAGATGGCGCAGGACGGCCCTGTAACCTGCGCGCATGGTGGTTAGCTGTTGTTTTGGGGGAATGCTGTGTTGGGTTGAGTCGGTTTGTATTGTTGCGTGTAGAGTCGTTTATTGTTGAAATGCTAACTGTGTTTGATGGAGTTTCTGGGTTTCTGGCTGGGACAGCGGTTCTGCTTTTCTTGTGCGCCTCCGCCTGGATTTCTTGGTGGAACTGGAATGTAAGTTGTTTAACATGGAATGCCGGTTGTTTAGCCTTTCTCTGGTGGTGGTCTTATTCGGCGATTTTGTTGTTTGGGGAGGAGTCGGTCGCCATTCTACTGAGCTTGAGATAAGAATGCATTTTTAGGCTGTTTTTGGTTGTTTTTTTATCTCTAATGGCTTCTAATGGCTTTTTTCTTCCTGTTGCAGGTGTTGTAGGTGTGGAAAAGTACGTTACAGGTGTGGAGAAGGTCTGGCGAGCTGTGGGGAAGGTGGGGGAGGTCGGCGACCATCCATGGCCTGTAACCGGTAGGATTTTTAATCCTACCAGCTTTAATCTCTGTGTTTTTCAACACAACCACTCAACAGGATATTTTGTGATCTGTTTTGGCATTTTATGTCTGTCTGTCTGTTTTGGCATTCTGTCTGTCTGTCTGTTTTGGCATTCTGGCATTGTGTTTTGGCATTTTGGCATTGACTTGGGCTTATGTTCCTATGACTGTAATGCCTTTGTTGAGCGTTGTTCGGTGAGCTCTTAGTTGACATCATAATTTGGCATTCTGTCTGTCTGTGTTTTGGCATTTTGGCATTGACTTGGGCTTATGTTCCTATGACTGTAATGCCTTTGTTGAGCGTTGTTCGGTGAGCTCTTAGTTGACATCATAATTAGGGAAACAGTGTAGTATCCAGTTGAATGGTAATGCTTGGTTATTCATTACAGCGGATGACTGGTACAGTGTTGTATGGAAACCGTGGACATTTGTATGGAAGCCGTGGACATTTTATTAGGGTTTAGCTCTGTTTAATTTTATGGCAGTATTTTGAGCAATTTTTTGAGGGTTTAGGGTTTTAGGCATTCTATGGGTTTAGGGTTTATCTCTGTTTAATTTTATGGCAGTATTTTGTGACGGTGCATCTCTATTTGAAGGTTATTTTGTTTTTACAGCTGATGAGTTTATATAGTCCAGAAATGGGTAGGGTTTACTTTATGTAGAGTCATCCGTCAAGGAATCCATGTAGGAATTAGCTTACTTGGCCATATTCTGGGTTTCTCTCATCTTCCCTAAAACACTATGACTTACCCTTGCTTATGACAGATAAATCCAGTAGGTCAATTTTCACAATTATTTAATCAAAACAGGGAATCATTAAGCCAGTCACAATTATTTAATCGAAACAAGGAAGCATTAAGCACAAATGGCTTTCCAAAGGACAAATAGAGCCACCTACCTGATACAACGCCATTTTTACGTTAGGTGGTGTTTGATGACCTTGAACCTAGCAAGTATCCAATTCCAAATAATCTATCCTACCTTCTTAAATCAGATGTTTTACAGAGTTCTTCAGCTGACAGTGTTGGCAGGGAGGATCAGTGCAAGTATCCAATTCCAAATAATCTGTCCTACCTTCTTAAATCAGATGTTTTACAGAGTTCTTCAGCTGACAGTGTTGGCAGGGGGGTTAGTGATTCGAGGTTTTGATGCTCATTCTTTCACCAGGAGACCTTGGTAGATTGCCAACCAAGAAAGTATTAAGTTTATACTACAAGCATTTTTCGTTCTGGGAATTCAATTATTTTCTTAGCCATTGATTTCGCTACCTTTCATTTAAAACCAGAGTGAACTGTGTAGGGTTTGATATAATTAATGGTTAACAAAGACTTAAATAGGCTCATAAAACTTCCATCTCCAATTCCTCCACATGGGCCGGTCTATTAGGCCACCCCGTATGTACAAGATTTTGAATATAAATGATAGCTGCTTTATCTGAATTTAGCTAGCTTTTCCCCTTGCTAGAATACAACGTTCTATGTATGATGCCCTCTATATACCAAAGATTCCCCACACTGTGACTTCTTTTCTGCTCAAACTCTTGGCTAGGTATCTGGGCTGATGAACAATTATTTGTGGTTTCCCGAGACCAAATTTCCCTGCAAGGAAGGTTCCAACCATGCTTTGGACCTTAAAAGTTCCACTCCAACTAAAAAGAGATTGCCTTCACTTCAAAAGGACGTACCTTTGAATTATGAAATCATGTGGTTATCCAATAATATCTCACAAACCAAATGGTGCTCATGTTTCCTAACACTCGTAATCCTATAAAGCTCCTATTTGAAAGGAGCCTCGCTTTGAAGGCAGCTGAGATTTTACCATGAATGACATCTATTAGGTCTCCCCAGTGTCTCACCTTGGATGAATGCAAAGTTTATGGAACCATAGGAAGAACTCTATCACCACCAAATTTGGACCACGGATACTACCTTCATAGTTTCTTAATTTTTTGAAATGGGTGACAGAGGGAATTCATAATCCTAACACTCGTAATCCTATAAGGCTTTGAAGGCAGCCGAGATGTTACCATGAATGACCATCTAATAAGGTCTCCCCATTGTCTTACTTTGGATGACTGCAAAGTTGATGGGACCATAGGAGGAACTCTATCATCCCCTATTTTTTTCACGGATACTATCTTCATAGTTTCTATAATCTTCTGAAATGAGTGAGAGAGGGAAACCAACAAGAACTGAAATAAACAAGAATGGCTTGGACAGTCTTACCAACAAAGTTTCCTCACCAATGAAAGTTATTGCAACTACCAAACAGAAGCTTGCTATGCAACTTCTAAAGACATTGATGCCAAATCTCTGCAGGGAAAAAACCATCACCAAAATTAATGCATAAATCTCTGACAAACTCCACTTGCTTAATCCTTTCCCATGGCCTCACCAAGCAGTCAGGGGTGACCTCATCTCCTATAATCTCGAAACCAGTTATGAGATCACTCACTTATAATTGCACCTAAGGCTTTACCGAATTAGTCTAGAGATCATATAGTTGATTAGGTTACTATGCACCCAAATTTCTCTATCTTTTGGAAAGTTGATGTAACAAGATGAAACAATATGATTCATATTGTTCCATCTTGTTACATCAACTCCCCTCCCCTATATTTGACCCTCGCCCAACTACCGGCCCCGAGCAGAAAGACAAAGGGAAAATGGAACATCGTCGAAATGAGCCCAGACCAACCATGTAAAAGGCGCGAAGTTTGTGTAACAAGATGGAACAATATGATTCTCATAGTTGTTCATCAACTGATTTGATTAATTTAGATACTTCCATCATTTTTACTGACACATATGAAAACACATGCTCTCTATAAGTTGGGCATACTCCACGGTGGACAGGTGTCGTACCGGAGCCATATGGGTTGACGCGTGTAAATACGATGTGGCGGGGAGGGCGCACATGTATTGGCTACCCTCCCCTAGGTGATTGATAAAAATCATAACTATGTTCTTTATTGTATTTCTAGTTTCCAGCTATGTAAAGTTCTTATTCATTCTAATTCAATCAATAACATGCTAAGTATAGAGTTCCTTCCTACTAGTGCCTCGTACATTAGAAGCGAGCAGGAGGTGTTTCAAATTGTGAGTGTAGACTTATATTCAGTGTTAAGTGATTGTAAACTTGCCCAGCACTGTCATCACATTATAACGGTCCACTTATTGGAGCCATAAGTGAGTTTAGAGCTTTGTACAGTGCGCACAGAATAACTTATAGAAATAGTTTTATCATAATTAATATTTTACAGAAAGACATGTTC